>JABSTT010004943.1:0-20021 GCA_013339685.2 Hyalomma asiaticum
ATAGTGTAATTTCTAGTACACTATACTGCTGCTGCTGATAATGATGATGGCGATGGCGATGGCGATGATGATGTTGGTGGAACGGCCAGTAGTGGGCTAAATGATTTGCGACAAGGGCAGAGAATCCTGACCTTATATACGCTGTGGCCTGGCACACCGCGCAGGGGACGGAAGGAAGTGGGGAAGTGACAATGTGGACCAGACATATGGACAAGTACTACAACTGCAGTTCTTGACATTTTCAAGTATACTGAACGAGATTGTAGATTGTAGAGAAATTGCGCTGCTACATGGTTGTTATTGTGCTTCTTGCTATTCTGCCATCTGCCGCGCATTATCGCTGGCAGCCCTGCCACGCAGGGTATTATTTAGTCATTTATTTATTTATTATTTATTTATTTATTTATTTATTATTATATTATTTATTTTTATTTATTCATTCAATACTGTGGGCCTTTTCAGGCCTATACAGGAGAGGGCATACAAAATACAGAGGGCTTCATTTCAGAAAGAAAGAGAAAGAGCGAAAAATGGAGTACAAAGCAACCATATCGGTGACAACAAAAATCAGTGAATAATCTGCGAAAAAAAGGAAACATAGCGTACAGGTTCAAACAAGTAAGGAAAGGACAATGAGAAAGTTATATCCTATGAACACAGCAGCATGAAAGGCACCTAGAAAAAAAGCTGTCCAAATTTGACACGTCCAAATTGTCCAAATTTGACACGTGGGCTGCATTGTTAATAGAGATTGCCGCTTACATAGGTTATGATATGGATCAGTGTTCTGATAACGAGCTTTCTTAAAAACGCGGCTACAAGCATTACCTCACCGTATCGATAATGCACCTTACTATTATTTGTTGCAGCATACAGAAGATTGTCCTTCTGCCTGCCCTTGGTTACACAGCGCTGCAACAAAGAAAGGCGTGGATATAGCTGAGCCATGTTTTGGTCAGTGTCCTGCTCCTGCTGTGCGCCACACTTACGTCACCGGCGTTGCTGGCAACCGCTGCTGCGGCCAAAGACGCGACACTTTCGGAGAGAGCTGACGGTCCAGGACACTGTGAACGAGGTACGTCCAAGCTAGCGCTCAAAGTATGTTTCCAACAAGTACGTAGCACGACGGGACACATCCTAGCCTAAACATGCGCCCCCTGTTAATACAGGGCACATCCTAGTACGCTACATATTCCATACTTTAACTAAGGGTTGCGCAAAATAGATAAAATAGACGCCGGTCTGTTCTAACTTGTTTTGAGCCAGGTGGCTTCTGATCAATGCCTCATTAGCTAGGGAAGACTCGCATAATCTGCCTGAGACACCCGGTCGCTCGCTTCTTCACTGAATTGCATTGCTCGCTCATCACTGACTCACTCACCCACCCACCCACCCACCCAGTCAATCAATACATCTATGAATCAATCAGTGATATCTTAGAGCTATGCATAATAGCTCAGAAGTACACTATAAAGCACGCCGGACATATTCGACAGTCCACAACCCTTTCCTTTATCACTCTTCCAGTTTTTTTTTATATCTCGATAGAAAGCGTACTTTTGAGTGTCCCATCGGGTAGTGGTTTCTCCAGAAAGGGAGTAGAAATTATTAAAACAGAATTTTTTCATCTTGAAGCGTCTCCTTCTCCGTACCTTAAGGACACGACAACAATGGTTACAGGGCGCGATGAGAATGTACTGACGTTGAAGCTACAAACCAGAAGCGCATGCGGTTTCTTCGGGATCCAGAAACGTTTGTTTAACATCAACATTATTACTTCAACGAATGTTTTCATCGCACGTTTTTGGGGAAACAACGCGTCATCGTACGACTACAGAAAGTTTTGCTTGCATGTCTCCGCACTTTGTGGTTATTTTGGTACTGCTGGTATCCAAGCCACGTATGGTGCGGGCAGTATCGGAACTTCCTTAAAATGAGTAGGATAAATTGCGGTACCTGTACGAAGACAGATGGTTTGGTTGAAATAAGGCGATTGGGAATGCACATAATGACTGGAATGCTGACAACCCGGCAAGTGAAAGAATTTCAAAGTGAGAAAGTTTAATTGTGTTGCCCCATTTCAGCGCCAAAAATACTGGACGTAGTCGTGTCCAACGATGGGCCCCCTGACGGCTGGGCACCAGAAAGGCCCTCATACTGGTGTCACACGGGCGCTTCCTTCTAAACCGACGGTCCATCATTTGAAAGGTCAAGCTTGAGCTTTACACGGGCGGTTTCCATGGCCATCGAGTCGATAGTCTATCGAGCTCGATAGACTATCAACTCGACGGCCATGGAAAACGCCGTGTAGAAGCTCAAGCTTGACCTTTGAGTCGATGGACCGTCGGTTCGAAGGAAGCGCCCGTGTGACACCAGTATTAGTCCTCCTGCTTCTCTTTACGACTAACTCCTTCGCCAGAACTGGAATTTGGCCTCCCTAATTCCATGGCCTCCTTGGTTGCATGACCTCCCTGGTTGCATGGCCACCACCTCCCACCAATGTCTAAAACTGAACCCTGGCCCTCAGTGTCCAGCGGCTGCACATCTGACCACGGCGGCGGTCAGCGCTGTAAAGCCGCAAAGGGTGCTAATAATCACTTGATCCGGACAGACCACCACTGGAAACTAAATCTTAGAACATTCAACGCAAGATCTCTGTCGAGCGAATCTAGCTAGCGGAGCTACTCGAGGTTATCCTCTACTAAGACTTAATAAAAAAACGCCAGCAAATGAAAGTGACTTCGTCAAAAGATAATAGAATTCGCATGATTATCAAAATGATCAGAAATCCGGGCAAAAAGTTGTAAGAAACTTTAACGTTAGAGAGAAAGAGCAGTAGATAAAGGTATACCAGCATTAAATCGGCCAAGAAGAACTGCTCTTAGGGCAAAACAAAAATGCATGCGCGAAAAGATAAACAAGATAACGTATGAACAACTTCACAAAAATAGTAAATGTAGCGCTTCTGCTCTGAACTGTACAGCTCTGACAGACAGACCATGCAACCTTATTAGAAATCAAATCGGAGGAGAGCACTAAGGTTCCCTGTATAACCACTGACGAAGTCAAAAAAGCTGTCAAAGGCATGTACACGGTAAAGCAGCTGGTTAAGATGGTATAACAGCCGACTTGATCAAAGACGGGGGAGATATTGTATTTGAAAAACTTGCATCGCTCTTCACGGAATGTATCAAGACATGTACTGTACCGTGCAGTTGGAAAAACGCTATTACAATCCTAATGCACAAGAAAGGGGACAGAAAGCAGTTAAAGAATTACAGACCAGTTAGTCTACTCCCATTAACATACAAGCTATTTATGAAAGTAATTGCAGCTAGGATAAGAGAAACACTCGACTTCACTAACCAAGAGAACAAGCTAATTTTAGGAAAGATTACTCAAAAATGGACCACAGCCATGCTATCAACCTAAAAATTAGGAAGTTCGTCGAATACAACACACCTCTTTATATGGCCTTTATAGACTAAGAGAAAGCATTTGATTCCATAGAAATACAAGCAGGTCTAAAATCTTTGCGTCGACAAGGCGTACATGAAGTATACACGTGCAACCTAAGTAACATCTAGGAAGATTGCACAGCCGCACTACTCCTATATGAGAAGCAGAGAAATCCCGATCAGGAGAGGTGTCAGACAGTGAGATAAATATCCCCAATGCTATTCACTGCATGTTTAGAGGAAGTCTTTAAACGTCTAGACTGGGAAGAAAGGGGAATTAGAACAGACGGAGAATATCTAAGCAATTAGAGTTTACAGAAGACATTGTGCTCTTTAGGAATGACGGCGACGAACTACAAAACATGATTGAGGACCTAAACAAGGAAAGTTTAAAATAGGACTTAAAAATTAATAGGCAACAGACTAAACTTATGCTCATCAGTCTAGCTAAGGAACAGGAATTTAAATAAGCAGGAATCCGTATAGTCTCTAAACGAGTATGTATATATGGTGCAGTTTTTAACAGGAATGCTAATCATGAAAAGGAAATCCTCCGTAGAATAAGAATGAGATGGAGCGCATCGGGAGACCGTGACTCCCAAACCATGCCTGGAAACTTGTCACTGTCACTAATGCGAAAAGTAATCAATCCCTGCATTCCCCCAGTACTAACGCACGGTGCAGAAACATGGAGGTTAACTAAAAACTAGAGATGAATCTAAGGAGCATGCAACGTGCAATGGAAAGAAAATGATAGGTGTAACGCTAAGAGATAAAAAAACGAGCGGAATGGATCAGGAACAGACAGGAGCAGCTGATATACTAATCAATTAAAAGAAAGGTGGACCTGGCAGTACATGTCATGAGGAGGAAGGATAATAGGTGGACAGTAAGAGCGACGGAATGGATACCGCGAGAGGGAAAACGCAACAGAGGTAGCAAAGGTTAGATGGAGCGATGAAATTAAGAAGTTCGCGGCCGTAAAGGGAACCAGCTCGCTAAGATAGGGTGGATTAGAATCGTTCAGAGGCGTTCGTTCTGCACTGACTTATAATGGGATTATTATTATTATATATTTTATTATTATTATTATTATTATTATTATTATTATTAATATATTATTTGCAGCGCATGTGCTAGGGCATCTAAGCGGAAAAAAATTACATATAGTTTCATAGCGTGCATAAAATTAATTTTGCATAAGTGTTCACGACTGTTTTGCAAACGGCCTGACTAGTTGCGTTTTCAAAGCGATGTATAATGCATCAATATATGCACCTTTTGATGCCATGCCTTAATAGACACAGCTTACAGAATTAAGATATCATTTCTCATCGCAGACTTATAGCTGTAAACGCGGGTAAAGTTTCGGTTTTGAAACAGCATTATGCTGCGTTCTGAGCTCCAATTTCTTACCTCGCCTTTGCCAACGCACAGCTTGACAGAAGGAAACGTTGCAACCTTGAGGCGCGAGACGTTTTCCCTTTTCCAAAGTATGCCATGTGGTCCGGGATGATCAGTGCTTGGAACAGACTCAGTGTAATCGGACAAGCTGCACCTGAGAGCGCCTTCCCACAGCCTTTCTGGCACTGTCTCACGCGCACGTTATGAGGTGAGACGCGTAAAGTGTCGCAGTCAGGACGTCTGCCCGCATTCACAGTGCGGCTCGTTAAAGACATCGTGAAAAACGCGCGACAATTAAGCGCAAGACCACAGTTCTGGCAGACGAGTTCAAACGCACAGCCACCACGAATGCCGCGAAAAGAACAAATTGCTCTTGCACGCTACAAAAGGTGTCTTATAGAGTGAAGTACGCTTGTCAGGCATACATCATTGTTTTAGGGGCGAAGCTCCTTAAGGCGTGGGTCGTGCGTCCCGATGTATGTAGTAGTAGTAGTAGTAGTAGGTAGCCACCGGCGCGTGCCTGCCGGGAGGCACGCACGCGCCGAGGGCGAGCGCGTGGCTCCCGGCACGCGCTCGCCCGCGAGAGACAACGTTGGCGCAGGCAGCGTCTCCTAGCGAGTTTATTGATTGAGAAATACCGACTGCCGCGTTGGAGAAGCGTTCACCGCCAACCCATATCTATATATATATATAATATATATTATATATATATATATATATTATATATATATTATATATATATATATATAGGCACTACATCTTGACTTGCAATGAAGTGCCGGTGGGAGATTTCACGTGTGCATTGTGCATAGTTGAACGTGAGGATTCGTAGCATGCGCGGATGTTATAAAACTAGATGGCGGTACTTGTAGTTGATGATGAAAGATGCGAGATGTTATAATAGTTTGATGAATTTACTCAAGTGTTTCACTTTTAATTGTGGGGCGAATTGCACGGAAGAGTCACGGTTTACGATGATTCCTTCCGGAGCTTCGCCCCACTCATCATCATTCACCCCGTGAATATGCTGTGATTTTTTTTTTTCAGAAGAATATGTACGCCTGCATGGTTTGTTCTGTTACATTGGAAATTGACAAACACCACTGGTGGGTGACGCTAGCGGCGTTTTCGCACCACATTCGGAGCAAAATTAAAAGCAGAATAGCTTTTTTCTGGTGTAAAAAGCGTGCTTGTTCTCTAAATGTTACGCACTGTCTTCCCATTTTTACCACAATCTAAAAAAATGTGCTCCGAGTGGTAGACGGTCCCTTTAAATACGATGGTTGTTCACCTCAATCAGGACTTTTTTGTTCCAGGTTAAACGGATGCCTAGGCTGCATGTTTTGTATGCAGTAGAAACAGGCACCTTTGTGCTGTTACCGGTGGACAACACTCGCTTCCCGCGCTTCAGGATAGACTATTATTCAAAATGGCGGACAACAGGCGCGAATGTCTATGTGGAACAGCCTGTTTTGATGAAGTTTTTAGTGAACGAGCGCATCAAACCTGCTGAAATTTACAGAAGACTTCAGGCTCCGTACGACATTGAGACGCTCAGTCGCAGTATGACATTCAAATGGTGTAAGTGCTCCAAAGATAGCTACTGGCGATCCCGGTCGTGGTGCATCTCAGTTCACGGTAGCCGTTCCTGAGAACATTCAGCACATGCAGTAGTTTACCCTCGACAATCGTCGCACAACCTGTCATGAAATTTCAAAAGTGTGTAATCTGTCATTAGGAAGAGTGAACACAATAATTTATAATCATTGTTGCTCCGAAAACTGAGTGCAATCTGGGTCGCAAAGCAGCTGTTTGGTTTGACAGATACAGAACAGCTCAATCTGTAAATAACTGAAGCAACGCTATAAAAAGGAAGGCCAAGATTTTCTGGGTCGCATCATAATATGTGTCGAAACATGGGTTCACCATTTCACCCCAGTACGAAAAAGAGCATCGATGCAGCGGAAGCATGAGGAATCACCACCTCCTAAGAAATTTCGAACAGATGCGTCTGCTGGTGAAGTGACGGCAAGTGCATTCTGGGATAAAAATGAATTATTCACATTGATTTCTTACCCATGGTGTCACTATCCTATCAAGAGTGAGTATTACTGCCGTGTTCAGCGTGATGTCCACAAGAGTTTACGGAAAAAAACGTCCGGGTTTGATCACAAAGGTTCTTTTTGCAAGGCAATGCACGACTACATACCACTCAATGCACATTCCCAAAAATCCGGGAACTTGGCTGCGAGATATTACCCAAAACGTCCTGCTCCCTAGTCCTGACAGCACCAATGGTTTCCGCCTCTCCGGCCCCTGAAGGAAATATTTGGAGGAAAACATTTCAACACTGAGGTGAAATGAAGAATGGTGTCCTACAATGGTTCCATCGTAGTAATAAATCTTACTATGCTGAAGCATTCCAGACGTTAGTTAAACACTGGGAAAGTGTATAACTGTAGCTGCAGGTTAAGTGGAAAAAATAAACACCATTCACACTTTGAAATTTGTACTTATTTTGGTTTTCAAAAAAAAGTCCCTGAGTGACTTGAAACAACGTATACTTCGGCATGGTGGAGGGAGGGGGGAGCGCAGGCATGTACACCATCAAAATCCGTGTCTGTCTCTTTCGAATGGCGCTGCACAGTATCGCTACGAGCTACGCCAGCACAAGCTGCCTCGTTGTATTGTGCTCAAGGACTGCACCAGTGCCAACTACTGACGTTCGGCTTTGTTGGTGTGATACAGGGACGATAAAGAACGCTTGAGCAGACGAGGACACAAGGAGAGAGCCAAGCACATTGGACATAAGTAAAGAGAAAAAATCAATTATAACCGCCCCGCACCAACAGACACATTGACTACGACACCGCAGACAGCGCTAATTGTGTGCGGTGTCGTCACCGTACACAATGAGCGCTGTTTTCAGTGTCGTAACTGTGACTCTGTTTTAACAAGACTGCACGCTGGCCTATTTGGTATTTACTTAAGGACATGAAGAAGCCACCCGGAATGACACACACAATAGGCAGAAACACACCGACAGGACAAGCCGCTTGTCTGTCGATGTGTTTCTGCCTATTGTGTGTGTGTGTGTGTGTGTGTGTGTGTGGTGTGTGTGTGTGTGTGGTGTGTGTGTGTGTGTGTGTGTGTGTGTGTGTGTGTGTGTGTGTGTGTGTGTGTGTGTGTGTGTGTGTGTGTGTGTGGTGGTGTGTGTGTGTCGTTGTCGCTTTCACTTGTGACGGCTTAAGAGGTCTGCTGTGGTTCAGTGAAAAAAAAAAAACACGATTTTCTGTAGCCCTTGGGGGGAGCGCGGCTCAGCGTCCGTCCGGGTTGCGGAACCAGAATGAAATAGTGGAAAAAGGAGGCATACCGTAGTTGGGAACTCCGGAGACTTTCGCCACATGGGGCTTTGTAACGTGCCCCAATATCTAAGTAGACGTGCCTCTAGGATTTCGGCTCCATCGAAATACGACCGCCGCGACGTGGATCGAACCCGCGTCTTCTTTCGGGGTAGCAGTCGAGCACACGAACGAGGTCTACATTCCAAAGTGGTATGCAAATCTTCGTGAAAGCGACCTAAGCATGGCAAGCGTTACGTCCAGGGCACAGAGTCGGGATGTAACGATGCATGGGCCGGATCTCCTCGCAACCACACGTATCTATGTGGACGAGGATGATGTTATGCGATAGCGCGCCTGCGCTCCCCTTCTTTTCCTTCGGGCCAATGGTAAGGTTATCATTGTTATCGAAGCGGGTGCTTCCGATGGCTGACAGTTGTGTTATCCTGACATGCTTGACTATGTTCACGAAGTGTTTTAATTCATTCTGGCCGACGTCAGTTCCTCTCTTCGGCGTTAAATCAATAGGATGTTGTAACGGTCACGTTGGTTTATCGATTTTCGGTTAATTGACTGGCCATAAGTCATCACCGATCTTATTGTAATTTACACAGAGGAATAGCACTCACATTCGGCGCCAGGCATTATTGTGCGCACTAGCTATAGTGTAATATATAGTACTACGACAGTGACGCCAGAGCAAGCACGTAAGTTTTCCAGCTAGGTGTTGCAGTCTGCTGCCCAGGAGAAGGCCTTGCAACAACAACCGAAATTATCACTTATGTCATACTAGAGGTAAATAATGTCGGTTCCTGTGAAATGCGAAAATGTTTTCTTGCAGTAACTCATGCGCGTCTAAGTGAATAGCGGTATATCCGTCATGACTTCGCGCGCAAGCAGGAGCTTGATCGCGTGCTCCTGTTCCCGTGCAGCCATCGTCTTTCAAGTGTCATGACCCTTGTGAATGATCCCATATTCGTAAATTCTTTGTAAACATCGCAGGGATCTTGACAGGTACCGAGCATACACTGAGCGAGCACTTGCACCATTGCAGGTCCGCCAGGTGCTTCCGGTGTTCGGGCGCATGCTGGCGGCCAGCACTGCAGTCGGCGCTCGATCTCCTTAGCAGGCACGTCAGCTACAACGTGTTGTGAGCCCTGGCCGTGCTGCTTACGGCGCTGCTACGCTGGTCTTCTGGTTCCCTCGGCACACTCGGCTACGTCGGATTCACGCCAGGTGCGTCACCTTTGCAGCCTCTGCAACCCCAGACGGGCCACCTGTCTTATACCCCTGTCACACGGGACACTTAGTGCACTTTGAGAGAGTGCACTCCGCCGCTAGTGTCATTCGCACGCTGTCACACGGGATCGTTAGTCACACATCGCTGCAAAGCGCCCTTGCAGGCGATTGCGTTCACCGAACTCGCTTCGCGGCGACGGACTGTGTAGCCTCGGCAGCAGTGGCTTGCAAACCAAATACGCTAATGCACAACGCGGCGCCCGTAGCACTTTAAAAACATTATTTTCGTTATTAGAAATATTCCCGGGTACTAAAACAATCATATTTAACAAAAAAAAAAACCTCGCTATTCTCGCGCCCTCGGGGAGTTTGCGGCCACGTCCGCTAGGGGAATACACATTTCCAAAGCACACTTCTGTTTCTCGTGCAGAGGCGTGAGCGTAAGTGCACTTAAGTTGCCTCGTGTTACAGGGTGTTATACGCGGTACCTTCACTCTTTGCTTTCGAAGTAGACACTCGACTTCCCTCGAAAATATACGGGTGCATCTACTGGCACGAGCTTTCCCGATGCCCTGTGGTCCATGGTTCCGCTGTCGTAAGTGCCGGCTGTTACACCGGCTGCCTGTTTGCTTGGATTTCCGGGAGTGATTCGCTTATCGGGCTAAGCATAACAGCGAAACGGTCAGAGTATACGGGCAATAAAAGAAAACAGCGTGACCGCTGAACCTCGCGAATACAAAATTTTGAAAAATAAGTGGACAACAAGCCTGTAGCGTACTGTTCGTATCACGACGCGCCTCTATGCTTCATTAAATATGAGCACGCACGTGAGAACACTACATTGAGCAATATAGCCCACATTCGACGACCGCGATAATCTCATCGAAGAAATTGGTGGTATATATATTGAACTTATGATTTTCTCGGGTTAGGGTTCTTGTATTTATTTATTTATTTATTTATTTATTTTTTATTTATTTATTTATTTATTTAGTTTATTTTACCATCGGTGTTTACAGATTACAAAGGAGTCGGCCATGTTATAAATATCATAAATTAAAGAAAAAGCACTTCGCAAATACAACAATGCTAAATTCATGACGGATAAGTAACACAGAGAGCTGTAGTAATATCTCAACATAAATGTCGATAATGTACGATAAGCTCAGCAGTATTAAAGAAAGGAACAACAACAACAGCAGCGAGCCATTAGGGATAAGAAATCTAATACAATACAAAGAGCACAATTTGGCAGTGTTATGCAGGTTATTAAAAAACTCTTCAGCTCGATGTGTCCGTGATTGCAGTGCTGTTGTGGCAGTAAATCACATTTGGATGAAGATAGGTACAAATTAACGTGCATAGGTTACGGTTCTGCAGCGAGCAGCTTGAACTCTTTTGTAGGCGATCAGTCCATAGATGACATGAAAGCAGAGGGTTTAAAGAACTGTTCACAGAAGTAACTGAAGTGATAGACGGAACTGTTTCCCCATTGGTCAGGAGCTTTCGGCCCCGTTCGTATTGCCTGCTTGTCATGCGACGACACAGAACCGTTAACAGCGACGTTACGGTGAGTGCAGCAGCGTTCTCGTGAGGACGCGCTACGCACCGCATTCAGTATGACGAACACAAAAAAGCTGCTTCGGAGTTCACTTCATCCATTGGAAGAAGGGAAAAAAAGTCACACATGCACCTGTACATGTTCACGTGCATTTAATGCGAAGGCAAGCGTCTCTTTGCGTCGCTACTACATCGACGACCTTGCTTATCCACGTCCGTACCGCATGACACGGTGACATGACGTTCATTGCATTTGCATTATATGTGCCGGCACCATTAATATATAATATCATTAATCAGCTTAACAACGTGGTCACGTAAGGTTTTCTTCTTTTCTTTCCTGTTTTTTTTTGTGTGTGCCTGTCTTGGGTTGGTTTCGGCGCTAAACGATGGCTGTCTAGCGCAGCTCCAACCTCCAGCAGGCCCGAGAGGCGGCGGCGGGGCATGGCTTCGAAGTCCCGTAAACTTATGCCCGTAGCGGGAGCGAGTGCCCTACGACCTGACTGCCCGTAGCTAGCTACTGCAGGCAATGGATTCACCTGCGTTCGATATACATTCTGTACGGGCCCTTTACGCTGAGAATGCGTTAACATAACGTTGCATTGCAAGCAGCCTCCACAGTGGCCAGCTATTGCCAATAAGAAAGGGACAAGCGGACAAGTGAAAGTCACAGACCGCATGTCCGCCTACTGTATTTATTTATTATTTATTTTTATTTATTTATTTATTATTTATTTATTATTTATTTATTTATTTATTATTTATTTTATTTAAAAACCTGCAGCGCCGAAGATTTTATTGCAGGGGGGAAGTACACAGGGAAACATATGTAAAGAAAAATGATAACTTTGAAAACAAGAATAACACAAAAACTGAAAAATAAAAGAGAAGAGGGGAGACTGGTAAGTGTCTATAAGTGCTCTGAATGATGCATCTATGCGACAACCGGCGATTTCCTGGGGAAGCTGATTCCATTGGGAGATGTGTGGGAAAAAAAAAGTGTTGGAACGCATTTGTTCTACAAAAAAAAATATTATTAAAAAAGGAAAACCTCCCCCTCACACTCCTCTTTCGCTAGGCGCGCTGCGTTCGACTCCTCTCCATTCTTCGGGCTCATTTACCCATATAAGTACGTGAGGCATATGTCAGAGCAGGAAATCTAATTTTCAACCAATGAAGGGGCCTTGCCGATGAAGAACTATTTTACTAAGATATTCAATTGCAGTTGAAGGCTAGCGTCCATGGCTGCGTCAACGACCGCATAAACATGAGTCTGCTCTGAATCAGAACATCTGATACTCTTATATGCACAGTCATGTACTTCCGCCTTGTAAAATTTATACCTGCCAATTCATAACTGATATTTGCAGCTTAGCTAACAGGAATGCTATGGCGGTTCGCAGCACAGCGATCTGCTAGTTTCCCGACTTGCTATATAGCTTCTCTTACCACAACCACCGCCACTAAAAGGCGTTTGTCCCGGATCCGAACCCTATACCTGGACGACATTTTCGGCAACAAAGAAGCTTTTGTCTCCAAGAAATCGGTGGATTTCCTTGTAGCTTCACTATAGTCAACAGGTGGATGGCAGTTTAACGCTGATGGCACTTCACATCAGGAAGCGAACATCGTTTCCATGCCGCTGTCAAGGACAGACGCTTCAGTGCAGCTTCGATAGTCTCACTGACTGAGTGGAACTCGCCAAGCGTCAGGCGTACACGACTGTATCACTTAAACCATTTACTGCATCTTCAGCCTCCTTCAGATTTCCTCGACGTGAAGCTCTCACTTCTTTGTCGCCATTAGCTGGGAGTTGCCTTCACGGAGACATACTCACTAATCGCGTGACCGACCGTGCAGCATGCCAGGCCTGCGACGCCGACGAAACATTCGACCATTTGTTTGTTCACGATTTGACGCGGAAAGGAAAGCATTTGCTTCACTCTATACGACCGCTGGCGATCGGCCACTTCTCATTCGGGTGCTGCTTGAACCCGTCCTTATCGCTCGTCGACCCACAAGGCTTCAACTGAAAGTAAGTTTGTGCCTCTTGAGGACGACGGACTTGAGCAAACGCCTATGACTGGTGGCGCGATCCTACACTCTTCTTCTTCTTCCCTCCATTTTCCCACTCATCATTCTGTTGACCATTCCCATTCCCCCATGTTTGTCGCCAACGACACCTTTCGGTTAGCGTCCCTGCCTTCCTGTTTCCTGCTTTCCACCTTCCCTTCTCCGTACTGTGCAATTTCGCAGAACTGATCGCCCTCATTCCAGCTGTTTCGTAAATTTTTGATACATCGAAACCGAAGCTTGGCGTGCCTTAAAGTAACCATGTGCATCGCTCTATACAGAACAAAAAAAACTTTTCTTATGTCTTCACAGGCTACGGATTTATCCTTGAAGTTGTGGTGCTGCGTCATTGCGCTATGAAATAGTACTTGTCAAAATGATTGCGTTGCGTTCTCTACATCTACTTGATGCGCTTGTAAGTCTGCCCACCTACGCCATGCGGGGTCGTGCGTTTGGCGATCACAGACGACAGCTATCTCTTTTCACATTCTTTATTTCTACACTTCACATAGTATTACCAGTAATGGATTCATGCGTCTCCCCATAGCTTTCAGACACCACAAGACGGTTTCAGACACTATACTATCATCCAGAACGCTCTTGTCCAGCTTTGCTCGAACTTATAAGAATACTCCAACGATCGACGCTTATGAGATGCAAATCAACCCACCGCAGCGTGCATTTCTCTTGGACAAAACATAATTCCATGCACCAACCTAACAATGCACGACAGTGCTGTCGAAGTGCCCACGTTAAGCACAGAAGCAGCCAATCTGCGCAATGACGTTGAGCATGCTCGCGACACTTGGCTAAATGACAAACATTTTGGCATAGGTAATTTACTCTCCTATATACTGCTTCGCAATGAAATCGATTCCCACAATACGTGGGGTCTGCTGAATTTTCGATTTCATTTGCGTATTTTGCAGTGGCATCAGCAAACTTGACCAAACAAGCCTTGCAATCGCCTCTTGCTACTAAGGGTTGTCGTTGCTTTAATGAGCCCACACTGTCGGGAGTTCTCAATCCAGCACTATGTCCAACAGGTACTATAGGCCGTATATGTAGGCATATTCTTACATAAAGAGCTAAAGGGGGAGTTTTGTTCAAGTCAAGTCGCTTGCCCCTTAATATAAATCGGTGAAGAATCGTGGCATTCACGAATTGGAGCTCATTTAGGAAAAAGCATTTTATGTTGTTCTTATCTAAACTAGTTTTTGGCGGCCAATACATGTAACAGTGCCACATACACCATGATATTTCTCTTTACGACCCTGATAAAGGTCTCGTTTCGCTGTATTTGAAGCCGCAGAAAAGGGGGATAATTAATGGTCTAGTATTTGGCTCTGTTACGTCAGTGTCAGAAAGTCTGTTGAAGCTGTATTCTCGTACAAGTATTTACCAAGTCCCACGTTCGCACAGTACCTTCAACGTCATCACTGGTGCTGCCGGTGACGATAAGTGTTTCATGCAGTGAGCATGCGAACCACCCGTGCATATAAAATCTGGGCCGTATTATGTTCTATCCCGATTTGATCAAATATTATTATTATTCGAATACCAAAAAGACGAGCACCGAAGTGAGTTGTAGATTACTCAGGTCTTCTCTGCTTCAAATTTGATTTGCTTTTATAAGTTGTCTTACAGAAAAGCTTCCAAAAAAAGAATGGAGCCGCCGTGCCCCTCTCGGTGCCACTTGTTCAGCCTGCTCTCTATCTAGCTCTCTACCCTCTTCGCTGTCCTTTTGGAGTTATGCATGCATACTAAATATATAATAATAAAGTTCGTACTACGCTTCATAGAGAGTGGCTGGAATATCGCACGACCAGCTTGTTTTCTATATATTTATATTATTAAATAGTAGGAGCTTGCAGCAAGAAAATGCGCCGGGCCACTAAGAGAGCGAGAAAGCGTTCCTGTTTTATATTTGCATGTCAGGCCCGTTTAGGCTGTGTGCTTGACGCTGATTAATCTAATAAGGTCTGGGAGGATTACGTCACTGGAATAACAACGGAAGCTCCTGAGCATCGGTAAAACTGACTGCCCACAAAACTAAATAATCAAGACTAGCAATATTTATGCCACAACAGGCGAACTGGATAAAAATATAGAATTCAAAATCTGTTTATTAATCGTGTTATGACCAACGTGCACTGCTGCACTAAGCACGAAGTATATAGGTGCGTTTTTGATATCGAGTAAGAGCTACAGAAAGTTCACAGATCAGATAAACAATCAGCTCCCTCCGATGGTAATCAGATTATAACTGAACTAGCATTTCCATGTTTGTCTCTGCATAATATATCCCAAGTCGCTAGAAGTAAACATGACGGCGGTGGTCGTTTGTTTTTATTACCTCATACGCAACTCTGTTTAAGCAAATACATGATTAAAATAAACTAGCAAGCAAAACTAAAATATGTCCTGACACGATAGCAGGGTATGTAATGATAAGATTGTGCGGCAGCTGCAAGAGTTATATAACATACAAATCTTGAGGAAAGCGGACGGTCCCAGGTTATTTTAACGCACGCTGATAGTTGCTACACGCAAGGCCTGTTTCCTCTCTCTCTCTCTCTCTCTCTCTTCTCCTCTCTCTCTCTCTCTCTCTCTAAATTAAACAACTTAAAAACCTTTACGATAAATATATGAAGTAGCTATCTCCCAATTACCCTCCAGTCAGTTTCTTCCTTATGTCTTCGAAGTTGTTCACTGGGCAAGTCGTCGTACTTTGTTGTTTTGCGCAAGCTTATTTTCAAAGTCATTGGAAGTGCTGCGATTATGTGCCAGTGAATTATACAGTATTTAGGCAGTTGTTCAGCATTGCTCACGTCAGAGCCAGAGCCCCCTTTTCCGTGTTCTTTACTCGTGCGTAGCTGGCGTCGTGTGGCCCGCGGTGACGCTGAGTAGCACGTTCAAGCCTCTGCCCTACGTGCGACTGGCTGTGAACGTGAGCCTGCTGACGTCGGCCCCGGTCGTCATGGAAACTGCCGCCGAATCTTCGCCCCTCCTCGAAGTCGCCACGCGTCGCAACGGTCAGATGCGTGTTTCTTGTCTCACATACTCCCCGACGCGCTTGATTACCCTGACTTCGCAAAATCATGGTCCATTTGACAAACCATGCAGGCTGTTATCTATTCCGGGTAAACGATGTAAGCGCTGCATTGACATCTCACTTGAACGAAGTAGTCCGCAAGACGCTCCTGCATGAAGTTTGAGCGAGAGATATTGTACGATTAAGTCGGGAATATACTTTTCAATAATGCCTCTACAGTTGTAGGTCTCAAAACTTGGTGCATGCGCATTGATTCAGTACATGGTTTAACCATATTGAATTTTGTGGCAAAATTTAGGATACTGATCTCCCTCTGCAGGCAGTAAGTACTTCCAAACTCTACCGTATGTTTGGCGAATGAGTTCTACGGGATTTCGTTAGGTGGGGTGACGAAGAGTAAAGGAAAAATTAGTATATCCACCCCTATGTAGCACAAATCTGCAAGGAAATTCATACGGATTTCTCGAAAATCAAAGCTTCTCAGTTAACGAAAAATTACGCCTGGTTCGGGGTTCGAACCAGGAACCAACTCCGGTCCTGCATAGTGCTTCGAGTTGTCCATGAGTTCGTTATCGCCCTGCCAATTGCTAGCGTCCTGGTTAGCTAGATTGTATCATGTGATTATTGGTAGAGATAGCGCTCCGGACGAGTATTGGTTCTGGGTTCGAACTCCGAACGGAGACGAAGTTTTCATGTGCTAGGAACCGTTCGTTTCTGAGAGACCCATGTAAAGTTCTTCATATCTTTTGTCAATACAGATCTCCCTGCCTCTCATATTCATTTCGTTCTCTCTGTCTCCCTGTCAGTACAGAATGCGTCCAACAGGCTTCAAAGCGCCGTCAAATGCCACTGTTTTATGCTAACCTCACGTGCTTACATCTGTGACTTCTTTGACGAAGAGGTATCAGAAGGACGTGGTCTCAACAAACGCATACCAGGTTCCTACATAGTTGTGCCGATGCCTGCAGGTTCGCATGACCTCTCACCTTGTGGAAACGAGCGTATGAGGCCTCTAAGAAAAGCAACTTTGCCGCATACTCTTATGTGTTTATGAATGCCGCAGACTTGTTAAAGTCCATCTTGAAATATGTGGGTAGCAGCGCAGACGACCGCAGGAACGGAAATACATATCAACACTTCCGCGTACCTGTCTTCTTTCTTGTGGTCGCCTGTTTGCGCTGGTACTCAGATAATTCAAGATGAACGAACTCGTTCAAAGATGAGTATTTCTAGAGTCTAGGCAGGGTTGAGGATGCAAGAGATATAATACCCGTGCGCCATCTCACTGAAGCTCAGTGACTCAGTTACTACTAAGCTTCCGTACTACGAGACGTTGAATGGCTCTTCTGCGATCACGAGGATACCGAGTGTTGAAAGCGATCTACCAAATAAACATAAAGGCGGCGGGCTATTCAGACGTGCGGTTGTTTTCGTTTGTTTAAAAGAGAACGCCTTATCATAAACCTTCCTGTGAATCGCGCGCTTGCTGCGATTGTTTGCGGAAGCGCCGTTATCACTTTCTGTTACGCGCAACGCAAGTCACGTTTATATTGCATGTCACTTAGGGAACCGTGTCGATCATTCTTGAAACTTGGCATGTCTAACGCGTACATTTGAGTGAATTCGGAAATTCCAGAGATAATGTGAGAACGCGTTATGACATGTGTAAAAAGCCTACGCATTGCGCCGCTATAGGCAGTCTTTCCGTTGACCGACGACTGTTCACGCCGCTGTTGCTGTGACTTGTGATGGCTTGTTTTGCTGCACACAAGTTCGCCCAATAAACATTTCGCCTGACATCACGTACCTTGAGTCCTGTCCAGCGTGCTTCGTCTCGAGTGCTGCGTGTGTCACGACCACGTGACACTATTATGGTTTTTAGCCTAGGTTCCTTTCACCTAGATAAATTCTGCATAACTCCATGCACATGCGACGGCTTGTCGAACGAGAGCTCCATGAACCTTCAGACGTAATGACGTTGTGCCACTCCATTTAATTCACCTGATGTATCGGAGAACGTTCAATGTCCGATTAACCCGCTCTTCAATGCTGGATGTATGAGCTCCCCACGTTAGCATGCAGTCCAGGATAATAACAAGGAAACGATGGTTCCGTACAAGAGGCACATTATTCTTGATCAACAAGGTGATTGGGCCGTGGCGACTTCCACAGATTTTTCTGCTGCAGGTTCCGTTTCGCATTTCGTCAGAAATCATACCGTTATACTTACGCCTTCTTAAGGACATTTTTTTACGTCACTGCAGTCAAATCACGGCGACCAGATGCAGATGTCTGCAACTAAATATTCTGTTGTGCAACTGTGTTGTCGAATTGTGTCCCCACAGGCTGGTATGGCAACCACAGCGAGGACAGCGTCTCGGCGCGCTTCGACGCGGTGCTGAAGCGATACAACGTGGACCCCGACGCCTGCCTGAAGGTGGCCATGTGCTCCGTGGGACGCCTGGGTGCCGAATCGAGCGAGGGGCAGCACAACAAGCAACGCCGTCAAGCCGGTCCGGTCGAGGTTCTGGATTCCATGCTCAGGTACCCTCTAAGTTAGGTACCTTTGCAACAAAAGGCGTACTTGCCGTGTACCCCTGTCCCGCAGCAATAATCGCCTATCTCGCATGCTTTTCTTGCCTTATCGCGGTACGTCCGGCAGCTTCCTCTCACGAAGCGCGCGGCTATCAGCGTGACAAGAAATTAAATGCGAGCAAGCGAGAGAGAGAGAGAGAGGTTATTGTTCTGGGACTGAAATACAATCCAAAAACTCAATATCCGGAAGGACCGAACTCGACTTCTGCACTATACACAATCACAGTAAGCTTTAGAGTGACCGCTGACTTCTTTCCGTCCACGAATTGCTGGGCTAAGGGAGCACAAGCGTGCACTTCCTTCGTGGGCATAGCCCGCACTGTCCATGTAGAATATTTAATAGGTGTATATATTCCACCATTTTGAGGACTCATATTTTAGGCCATGTCAGTGCTTGTGAACTGCTAGTGTTGAACTGGGCGACTGTGTGAGCGTGACTGTTGCGGCGTGGCAATGGACAAAGAGGCGGATGAGCGGGGTCTCTCGCTGAAGGGGCCGCCTCCATGTTACAAGCCTGAGCTGGCAAGAGCCAAATGAAAAGTAACGAGCAAGTAAAGAGACAAAGCTAAGCTGCTTTTTCTGGACTTGTCTCGAACGAGCCGAGCACTTCGCTTAACCAAAGCCGCGGTGTCGCTTGGTAGCTGGGAGAGCCGGCCTGTAGTTTCGTACGCTCCGAGGGGCTGGGCGAGCGCTCCGCAAAAAGAAAAAAAGGGGGGGGGTAGGGTGTAGGGGAAGTTGGGTGACAGGTGTTAGCGTGACCAATATGCATGTCAAGAGCGAAAGCTTCCAAAGGATCCGCTCCTTGTGCATACCTTGGAAATACATTGTGCGCGCAGCCCTAGAAAGCAGATGAAAAAAAGGAACACACCTCGGAACAGGAGTTGCTCCTATGGCATGTGTTCCCCTCTCCACCTCGCACCACCTGCGCCGCACCGCAGGGCATTTTACCGAAAGCTTGCTGCTGAAAATCATGAAAATTATGACATGGCCATGCTGTCATGATTTTCATGTTATGACCTGTCATTTATGATAGTCATGCAGTCGTGTTGTGCCATAGCAATTTTCGTATATACTCCATTAACGAAACGGCCGCAAGAGCACCAAGACTGTGGCATGTAACCATGCTGCTCATGACACGCGTGTCATGATTCTAATGTTATGACCTGTCATTTACGTTCGTCATGCGTGTCATGTTGTGCCATAGCAATTTTGGTATACATCCCATTAACGAAACGCGTGGCATGTAAATTATGCCGCCCATGACATGCATGTCATGCTTTTCATGTTATGACCTGT
>JABSTT010004944.1:0-18976 GCA_013339685.2 Hyalomma asiaticum
TAAAGAGCCACAGAAAATCCCGATGATAGGGATAACCGAGACGGCTCTTATTTCCTTTCACGTGTTAGCTATTTCGCATGGTAACCTCACACGTATCGCGGTACAGAATCCTTGTTGAAAAAAAATTGGACCATCTCCCCGAAGGGAACCCTGATGGGATGCGAGCAGCAGGGTTGCGCACGGGTGGCGCCACGGGTTGAACGGCGCTAACGCGGCTGCTGGAAGAAGTTTGAAGCCAAACTCGGTGTAGCGTTTACTGTGTAAACGTTTGGTTTTGAAAACGCAAACACGGGAGGCGAGCACGCGTTGGAGGCCGGCAGCTGTGGGCGCTCCGGCGGTTGAGGGAGAGAGTGACTTACGCGCGCACCTGCCAGGGAAGCGTGCGAGGGGAGCGTGACCTACTTGGCACAGCTCCAACACCTGCGCCGAGGAAAGCGCGTGCCTCGCGTTTGTGCGGAGGAGGATGATGATAGTGGTATGGAGGGACAGGGTTATACAGGGTTATACAGGGACAGGGTTATACACACACACACACACACAACATATATATATATATATATATATATATATATATATATATATATATATATATATATATATAATATATATATACTCGTTCGCTGTCCTCCATCTCTTACGATTTACTTTAGTTCTAATAATATGACAGGAAACTCCAAGTCTGCTCGATATGCGTGCATTCCACCCCCCCCCCGCCCCCCTCTTAATAAAGAAAGAAATAAAATTACAAGACAGTGCCTGTTCGGGCATGTTCGTAAACCCTCTTGAAACTAGTTTGAAAAGGGTATTACAAGCTTGGAAGAAAGTTTGAAAGCAATAAATGACAAAAAATAGCTTCGGTGCATGTTGAGCACCTCATGTACGCAATACTGGGAAGATGCTGGCCCACAAACCACCTCTACTTTGCCCTCTGCGAAAATGGCGAACCTTGCCTAAACACATAAATCTCTAAAATAATGCTATGCACAGCAGGCCCACAGAAGACGCATATATGACGAAATAGCCGTAAGGTTACGAAGAAATTCAGTAGATGTTTATTGTTTGCAGATTTCTATATGCATCTTGATGACAGAACATACCCCAGCATTGCTGTCACGCCCATGTCGCTTGACCAGGCCTTCCCCGCTTTCAAATATATCATGCTCTTCCTTTTTAATCAGCATCAAAACAAAAATTCTCACGCAACTTAGTGCTCTTTCAAGTGCTCTTTCAAGGTGGGCTCCCGTAAGAGGGAGCCCACCTAGTGTTTGTACGGGGCGGCCCCCTACGGACCGCTCCGAACTCTTCCTGTAAAAAAAATTGTTTAATAAATGTTTTTCAGTCAGTCAGTCAGTGAGTTTTGAGAGCTGCCGCAGCTAGGGTAGCTCGCGAACGCAGCCCTGAATTCTCGTTTCATTCGCTGATAACTTTGGCGATATCCATGAGGAGTGCATACAGCATTATTAACAAACGCTCAATTGCGCTTCTTAGGGTAACTTTTATGGACACTTATTATACGGTGATGTCACGTATGTAATCACTGCTATCGAGATCACTACATAATACCATCCTGGGGTGCAAAGAGCGTTGTCGTCTGCTCGGCCTACCGAGAGTATTGCCGACAGTGCCCACAAGCTGGCCATCAGTGGCGCATCTATAGGCGGTGCACGAAGCACACAGGGGGCGTCACTAGAGATTCTATATGGCTGTGGTTGGAGGGATCACGTAGCAGCCGCCGAATAGTGCGCACGCCACTTTGAATCGCATACCCTCTGAGGCCGGCCGCCATTTTGCCATTGCTTTATTTAATAAGCCACTGACCCTCGGTTGTATTATGTCTCCCATTGGAAGTTCAAAAACGCATGTTCGGTATGTTGTTTAAGAAGTTATGAACGCAGGGCACATCAAGTGCGGCCGTTTGAAAGAACGCACAGCCCTGTTGGCGTTTTTAACACGGTGGTAGTGTGTATAATGCACGGCAGCTACAGCGAAAGATGAGGGTTCCATACCAACCGCATTTTCAAGGGAAGCGAAAATGCTAGAGGTGCGTGTACTCTGCGTTTCCACTGCGCGTTGAACTCCCGCAGCTGTTAAAATTTGCGGAGCTCTCCACTTTGGCGGGTCTGATGAAATGACTCTTTTAGCATTTAAACCACCGGAAGTTATTATTATTCCTGCTTGTCTACAAGCACCCGCCCCTTACTCGCTTTCCTTGGCTCCCGCATATTTCACCAAAAATGACGAGCTAACTGCGCGGGTGTCTGCACAAGCCTCGCAATAAAACGGCGCTTCGAGAGCCTAGCTTTTTTTAAATCTTTGTTACAACACTGTCAGTGTCAAGTGACACTGACAGTGATGCCACGGAGATGTGCTCCGAGAGCTACGACTCCTCGGACGACGACTTCCAAGTCGTGCTGAGCAAAGCAGCGAAAAGAAGACTACTGCAAGCATCTTCGCCGGCGAGCGCTGCTACCGTGAAGAGTGCTCCGCAGCGTTGGCCGCACACAGTGCTCTTCAAACCTCTTGATCCAACGGCCAATCTGCGGCTCCTAAACAGGCAGGTCCTCTCTCTGTTGCTTGAGAAAATCGCACCAGATGAGATTAAAGATGTAAGAATAAATTCACGGAAGAATGTCCTCGCAGTTGACGTGCTACACCGGAGCGCTATAAAAGGCCTTCGCAGTATAACCGAGATCGACAATATAAAGGTGCAGTCAGTCATCCCTCTAGGCGGTGACTGTGCTGCGGGCGTCATCTACGACGTCGACGTTGCCATCTCAAATGACGACTTGCCAATACTGATCAAACCAATTTCAGAAAGCACCTTTATTACGAAGGTCACCAGATTGGGGAGCTCACGCTGTGTGAAGGTTGTCTTTGAAGGAGATAGCCTTCCTTCCCACGTCAAAGTAGGACATGTTCGCCACCCGGTACGACCATTCGTGCCCAAGCCCCTCCAGTGCTTCAAGTGTTGCAAGATTGGCCATGTGAAGGGTGTCTGTGTGAACAACACCGTGTGCCCGCGGTGTTCAGAGTCCCACTCAGAAGACGCCTGCAGCGCTGATGTTTTCAAGTGCCCTAACTGCAGTGGTTCTCACAAGGCCTCATCAAAGGATTGCCCGAAGATGCGCAAGGAAGCTGCCATTCTCAAACAAATGGTGCGAGACAACTCAACACATCGAGAGGCTGCTGCCACTCTTCGGCGACGTCGGCGTCGCCACCGAAAACGCTCACAGAAAACCGCAGAAGTAGATAGTGACGCGACATCGTTGGTCAAAAAGGTTGCCAGATCAACGCATAGCACCGACAAGAAAGATACAGAGACAACGAGCAAAGTGGACCGAGTTGCCCGTCCGGACAGACTGTCTCAGCCACCGAGGGTACAACGCGCTACAGAAGTACCTCAAAGCTCACCAACCTCGAAGACGTCGGCAACTAATGAAGAGGCGTTGAATAATGATGCCCAGGTCATCAACATTTTACGATCCCTTATGAGTGCCATTCGTATTATTCTGAGCAACATGAAATCTTCGTCTGCGCAAAGCGCGCTACAGGTACTGGACACACTGAGCCCAGTACTTGCAGCTCTTCGTTGAAATCATGGCTCGCCAGGCGTCGTCGTTCCGTGACGATGTCCGGAACGCGTCGATATTTCAGTGGAACGCCAGAGGTCTAAAGTCGCGTATGTCGGACTTTCGACAGTTTGTTTTTACGAATCACTTCCCCATTATCGTCATCTGCGAGCCCCTGACAACTCATATCAGGCTGTCAGGGTATGAGTGTTTCGTATCCGCCACGCATGGAGAATGCAGCAAGGTCATCGTTTTCATGCGTCATGACCTTACGTATGTTCATCATCCGGTGCCACCCGACTATGGAAACGAATATGTGTGTGTAACAGTGAAGAGACGCAAGCTCACTTTCACAGTTGTCGGAGCCTACATATCGCCCTCCAGTCGACTAGACTGCGAGCGGTTACGCCGAATCCTGACAGCGACTCCTCAGCCATGGGTGATGACCGGAGATTTTAATGCTCACCACCATCTCTGGGAAGCTCTAACACAAATTTGCGGGGCCGAAGATTAGTGACATTTGCTTCCGAACAAGAATTATGTTTGTTGAATGACGGCAGCCCCACCTTTCTGCGTGGAACTTCATATAGTAGCTGCTTGGATCTCACCTTTGTTTCACGCTCCTTCATGAGAAAAGTTAGGTGGTTCTCAGACATTGAAACGCGGGGAAGTGACCATCTCCCCACTTATCTTAGGATTGAAGGGCTAATGGACTTCAAGCCTGCTAGCAGCTCTCACCATATCGACTGGCCGACCTTCAAATCAATTATGGAAGACAACTGCCGTGACGGCTTGACCTCTAGTCTTGAGGACACTATAAAGGGAGCCTTGCAGGCTGCTACACACTCCCTTTCAAAAACACCTACACGCGCTCAATATGACATCGAGCTGGAAAAGCTCCGTGCAATTCGTCGCCGCGCAGAGCGTAGGTACAGGCGTACAAAGTCTGTACATGACTTGAGGTTGGCCAGAAGGACTCAAAAGAAAATTCATCGCCGTTTAGACAAACTCGCATCGCAAAGGTGGAGATCTTTTTGCGAATCTTTGGACCCAAGAAAACCTCTGTCTCTGATATGGAGAACTGTTCGCGGCCTCCGTGGGACCCCTCAGCAGCGTCACCCTTTCAGGTCTTGTCCCTTCACCAACAGTGCAGCGAGATAGACATCGCAGACAGTTTCTGCAGGGGGATCGCTGGAACCTTTACAAGCTCCGCTGGGACTCTGATGCCCGACCACCTACCCACATCACGCGACCCCCCGCATGGACTGCCCTTTTACTATGGGTGAACTCGAAGCTGCACTTGCTTTGTGCAAGCGTTCGTCATCGCCAGGACCAGACGATATAACCTACCGTGCCTTACGTAACCTAGGGGAAGAGGCTCGGAAGGTGCTGCTCCTCTTATACAACAGCTCGTGGGAGACGGGCATGGTTCCCAAGGAATGGAAGACGAGTCGCATAATTCCATTGCTTAAGCCTGGGAAGTCGCCTTTAGACATTGCATCATATCGACCAATTGCACTTGCAAGCTGCGTTGGAAAACTAATGGAGAGAATGATTCTAGCACGGCTGGAATGGTACCTTGAACACTACCAGATATACCCAGACGCGATGTCCGGGTTCAGGCGTGGTCGCTCCTCCATAGACAACGTGATTGACCTGATGACATATGTGGAGCACGAGAAGTCCCGCAAACGATTATCTGCTGCCATGTTTCTAGATGTTAAAGGAGCATACGACAGCGTAACACACGAAGCAATTTTGAGCACGTTAGAAGCAGTTGGACTTGGTGGCAAGACCTATTTGTGGATCAGTAGCTACCTAGAGCAGCGATCATTTTACATACTTACAGAGGATGGCCCAACCTCTCAACATTACAGTAGCCGTGGAGTTCCCCAGGGCGGAGTACTGAGCCCAACTCTCTTCAATCTAACGCTCATTGGACTCGCCGGCATCCTTCCTGGCACCGTTCGGCTCTCCATCTATGCCGACGACATTTGCATATGGGCATCGGCTGTGACACGACTTCAGCTTCGTGCGCGGCTTCAGAAGGCAGGTTCCTTGACATCATCCTACCTCCGTGAGCAAGGTCTGCAGCTAGCCTGTGAAAAGTGTGCTGTGGTGGCATTTACCAGGAAACTAATGTCGCCATACGTCATAACCCTCGACGGGCAGGTGATCCCCTATAGCAAAAGTCACCGATTTTTGGGAGTGATTGTTGACAGAAATCTGTCCTGGACACCCCATGTGAACTATGTGAGGAAACGGTTGACAGGAATCTGTCACATGTTTAGATTCCTAGCAGGAAAGACCTGGGGAGTGTCAATTACATCTATGCTACAGCTGTACCGAGTCCTTTTCATTGGATTCCTGCGGTACAGCCTACCAGTGATCGCGAACACCTGCAAAACTAACTTGAATACACTCCAAGGCATCCAAGCCCAAGCCCTGAAAATATGCCTTGGTCTGCCAAAGAGCGCGTCGTCGACAGACGTTATAGCAATCGCTCGCGATCACAATGTCAGAACGCATGTAACCATTGAAACAATGCGTGTGCACATAAGACACTGTGCCCGGACCCCTAATCACCACCTCGCAGGTCTTCCAGTGGAACGACCCCGCACAACGTTCAGTTCAAAGGTCCTCGCCCACCGTGCCTCTCTTTCGTCAGGGTATGCACCTACAACAAAGGCTTCAATTCCTCCATGGTGTGTGAACCATCCTCAAGTTTGCCTCAACATCCCTGGTATTCTGAGAAAGTCGGACTTACCACCATGTGCACTCAAACAACTAAGCATGCTACACATGTATGCGAAGTACAGGGGCTGCACAGAAGTTTATACCGATGGCTCAACCACATCAACCAGTTCCGGTGGTGCTATAGTTATCCCAAGAATGGGAGTCACCCAGCACTTCAAAACTTCCCACGTCACCACATCTACAGCTGCAGAGCTCGCGGCTCTCCGCGGAGCGCTTCATATTATACACGCTGAGAGTCCTGGAAAGTGGGCAATCTTCTGTGATTCAAGATCAGCTCTACAAAGTATACAGTCGTTTCTTCGACACGTGGAGCAAAACCACCTTACATACGAAATCGCGGTACTTGTGCAAAATTTACAAGAACAAGGACATGAGATATATTTTCAATGGATACCAGGCCATTGCGGTATCAGTGGAAATGACTCCGCAGATAAGGCAGCTCGGACATCAGGCGATGAAGACCGCTGTGTTCCCATTCCGCTCTCAAGGACCGACGCTGCAAGACAACTTCGCACTCTTGCGCGAACCATGTCCTTAACTGAGTGGAATACCCCATACACGAGGCGCACCAGACTGCACCGGCTAAACCCATCGCTGCAACTCGGACCTCCGGCTGGTTTGCACCGACGTGAGGCTTCGCTTCTTTGCCGATTGTGGTTGGGAGTGGCCTTTACGAACGCTTACTCTGCGCTGATTGGAATGGCTGATAGTCCTGCGTGTGCTGTCTGCGGATGCGCAGAGACCATAGATCACTTGTTGTGCCACTGCCCACAATTTGAGGAACATCGACTGCCTATGACCGAGTCCTTCACAAAGCTCGACGATCGTCCACTTTGTGAACAGACAATCTTAGAATACCGTCCTCACGGTCCAACGGCTCAGAAAGCAATGAAAGCGCTTTTGGCCTTTCTAAAAGCATCTGGCCTAGCCGAGCGCCTATGATATTGTATAGGACTGCCCTGTAGGCATTCCCCCTCTCTCCTTCTCTTTACTTTTATTCCCCTTTTCCCATCCCCCAGTGTAGGGTAGCAAACCGGACTCATGACTGGTTAACATCCCTGCCTTCCCTTCCTTATTTCTCTCTCTCTCTCTCTCTTGTTACAACACTCAATCGTGAGATGCAATCAAACACTTAACCTACTTGTCCGTGTTCTTTCGTTCAGGCATTGGGCGCAACTTCACGGATTTGATGTCACCCAGGGCGCTGGAATTTGATATAGAAGTGAATAAGAAGTCAGCGCAGAGGTAACTTCGAGCCTGTTAAAAATTTACACCCTCTCCCGCTACAGGGAACCATGCGTCGATGCGGAGCAGCGGGTTGACGGTGTAATTTTGTTGAGAGGACGAATGAGGATGTATAAAAGAAGAGAGAGAACGCGGTCGTTGCGTGATGGCCCGAGTGCTCATCGCGGTGCTGCACAAGAGAGAGAATGAGGCGCGCGTTCCATCATTTTCACACCGCCGAACTGCTGCGGCACTCCCAGCGGAGTATGCAGCTGTCGCACCACCTGTCGTGCGTGCCGCTCCGTAGAGTAGAGGATTCCTAGAGGCGAGAAAGGGGGGGGGGGCATACGAGAGGAAAGAGTGGGGGAGGAGACACGCATGCCAAGTGAGGGGTGGACGCTGCGGGACGGAGAGACAGAGCCCCCGACATAGGCTGCTTCGCGTCTAAAGGTTCCAATCTGCCAAAAGTTATCCGTCCACTAGGGCCACCTGTAGCCGATATGATTTTCAGGCTGCTTCGAGCACGTGATCTGGTGTTTTCTTAGAGAGAGCAGCGGACATCGACGTGGATAATGCAGTAAAGAGCGCAGTGGTGGCGCTGCTGCTGGTCGCTCATCGGGAGATGCACCCTACTACAAGACGGCAATTGCTGGGGCTTTTAGCCCGAACCGTGATGTGGTCATGAACCATGACGTAATGTGAGAACTAGCATGTAGTACGAATCGTTAACTGGCCAGTTGCACCCCAGAAGAAATATTCAGGCTCGAAATATTTGCTGCACACCCTCATCGCTTTCGTCACTGGTGGTGGGGGGGGGGGGCAAAAGCTTTATTATAGAAGTGATAAATCTCTGCTCCTGTGCGTCAGGGTGGCTCCGCTCTGTAAGCGACCCCCCTCTCGGCCCAGGCAAGGATAGCTAGATGTTCCCATATTTCGCGGGCTCTGGTGAGTTCGTCGCTAGTCAATTAAAGGGCATCTCACTACAACGATTTCTGGTGACGCGAACTGACTTCCCAATTCGCAGATTCAACACCCACTCCTTCATTCGTTCGTCACAAGAAAACGAGCGCAGCCTCACTTCTCATCAGATGTTAATATTTATTTTGTGCACAGCAATGCAAAGCTTTACTTTTGCTTGTTTCTATTGTTTTATCGCTTTAATCACGCACCTGTACGGAACGTTTACAAATAGTTTATATGATGAAGGGTATCAAAACTATCGTTTTGCCAGCGCGCACAAATATAATGAAGCGAGATGAAAGTTGGGGTCATGACATTAAGAGTACACTGGCAGTGGTGAAGGGCAAAATTGTCCTGCATCTCAAAGTTTGCTTTGAGTGTTTTTTGATGCACTTTATAGACAGCATTGGAATGCGCCATGGTTGATATACCTCAGTCTGACCTTCGCATGCGTAAAGGTGAACAAATGTTAGGACACCACATCTGCCAAAAGATATTCAATGAGCATGCTAGACCCGCAGGTTAAATTGAGTAATGCGGCTTTCTGTTAATGTGGATTGCATGAGCGAGATTGTTTTTACTGTCAGCTGCAGGAAGCATGAGCCAAGAGAAAGCCAGCCAGCTGAAGGAGTATGCCGACGCTTTGGAAAGACTGGAGCAATGGCAGGCTTCCTAATCGGAGTTAACCCAGGACAACGAAGTAAGAGACGCTTATCCCTTGCACTCTCTCTTTTAGCACCATAATGAGAAGAATGGTGTCTCTTGTCGCTGTCGCTAAAATCAAACCTCATTACAGCGAATGCGGATGTAACAAATCTTTGGGTATAGTATTGAATTTTTTTTAAGTTATGGTATTGCAACTAAACGTTACGAATGTACATTGAAGATAAAGTATCGGATATAATGAAACTGTTTTCATGGCAGATGGATGTTGCCCAAAAAGTTTTGACTACAGGAAAAAAGTTGTCCCCACCCCCAAATTTGCAGAGGTGTTACTATTCTTTCTTCCCCGTAACTTTCTTCCCCGTAACAATATTTATAGCTTCTTCCGTTGCACTGGCCTCATGTGTGGTTAAGCACATTAGAGATTTATTGTGCGTTTGCTGGACGGGCTGCTTTACAGAGCCAGCTCTTACCTGTCTTCATCTCACTCAAACATACATATTGTACATTATATGTGTATTGACCTTGAGAAGTGAATTTACTGGTCTGGGAGGGGCACTGAACTCGGGAGTCCATAATATCAAGCAAGCACGCCTTCCCAACGCTGTGTTTGCTCTTCGGCTCTGGCCGAATAAAAGTGCGCCTAGTGTATGCGTGAGTAGAAGCGTCCCACGAGGACAAGAAAAGGAAAGGAACAATAGGGCGCGTGATGGGAACTCACGTAAGGAGGATTTGCATTTGCTCTACTTGGTGCAAGCCATAGTGACTCTAGTATATTTTCTGATTGCGTCACAACAAAGTCACGCATACCTCCGAAAGATTGCCTGTGAAGCTTATTGAAGTTGGCTGTTGTACTGGAATCTGTACTTATTTGACACTCCCTCACGCGTGCAATGAAGAGACAGAATGCACTAAGATTTTTTAATGCCTTGAGGCCTCTTTCCACTTCTAATGCTCCACACCACGGTGTTCTACGGCAGTGAAATTAGCAAGGGTTTTTGATTGCCTAGCTGAACCCGCGGCATCGACTCCCTGATGGGGCCGCCACATTCATCTGCAAGTGAAATGCAAACAACACTCGTGTACATAGACTTAGGTGCTTTTTAAAGAGTCCCGAGTGCTTAACACTGCCTCGAAGGCAGTTAAGAAACAAAAATGAACGTTTTATTAGGTTTACCATCTCACTCATTAAAATCAGTATATTAACCCTGAAGTGTGCTTTCTTCTTTGGATGGGCTTTGGCGTTTGTTCACCTTCTAATTTGTGAATCATGTCAGTCTTTTTAGTGCTCAGCGCGAGTACGCAGAGCAAAGTTCACATGCAGCCCACGAGACCAACAGTTCAGCGGTGACATAACACAAAAGAAAAGATGCTCCCCTGTCATGCAAGTCTTAGGTATAAATTAAAGCAATTGCAGAGCACCTTAATGAAAGCAGGGCCCTGTCTGTCCGGCCTAGCCCAAGCACTGCTATTCGATGCTCAAGACTGTGAGCATTGCTTACCTACCATTTACAGGACCTGGGGCCGAGTTTACAAAGCTTCTCTTTTGTAAGTGATCTATGGCAATGGCCTAATGCCTTCAATAATATATAACACATAGGTCCAGTGACAGAATCGGCTGAATATTTCCCTAGCAAAAATTTTTAGCATAAGAGTCTCTTTTTGTCACCAAGAGACCCAAGTCTAGCCAAGACAGTTTGTTTTGCTGAGATGTTATGTTGTCTTTCTATTAGCCAGAGCTAACTGTGTGTTTATACCCATGCCTTCCTTTTTTTTTCATTGCCCTTTCTACCTTCACATGACGTGTCTCTACCAGCAAAGCAAGTACTGCTTCGACCTGTTAAAGGCAGTCACGATGCCTGTGAACGCATTGTCCACGTCCTCCTCGGTTATGGAAAAGCTGGAGCAGCTGAGCAATGTGCTCTCGGGCAAGCCTTTCTCTTGTGGACCTCGCACCGTCTCAACGGACACCCATCCGCTGGCGCTGCGTTTCTGCCTCGACAAGCTTGCGGAGAAGATTGTGGTAAGTAGCGGGAGCATTTGGCATCTTTTTTTTTTGCATTGCACTCTTGCGGTCATGAGACCTCCTGCGTATCGATCACAGTTTTTGAAACGATTGTTTCTTGTTGAAGAAGTACCAACCATTAACGGTGCTTACAAGCCTGTGGCACATTCCCTGACTGCTCCTCCTTCCTGCTCAGCAAAATCACATTAAACCTGCACTATAGATCTTGATAACAACGACTGTAGTTCTTGTTTTGTACCTTATCCATTTATGAAAATACTTGCAGGCAAGAACCTTTTGTTGGTTCTGCAATCCATGCTTACTAACAGTGCACCTGTCAGTGCTACTTTCAGGCTGCCACAGTGGATTCGTAATTGTGGCGCTAATTTCACGACTTCGAAGATGTTGGTCCCGTCATCCCGTCCTAGCTTCAGCAGTCCCATTTCGACAGAGGAAGACACTAGTAGCCCGCGTATTGTGCGGTTTCGATGAACAACCTAGAACCCTAGGTGGCCAAAATTTCTAGAGCCTTCCACTACAGCACGCCTCATAATCGTATCGCGGTTTTGACACGTAAAGAGCCCCTTAACTATTAACACTGTTTTACTGATGGCCAGCCTCCTAAATTTTTCTGAAAGCACAGCTAGCTTCGTGCAGACTGGTAGTTACGTCTTCCCTAACGTCTGAGCATTTCTTTGTTGCATCTGCCACAGCTGCAAGGGGAGGAGCAGGTTGTCTCCAATGTAGAAATGGCCTATCCTGTGGCAGCACTGGCGGTGGGCCTATGGTGCCGGTTTCCTGACCTTGGTGACCTCCTGGAAGCACACTTCTACAAGCGCTGCCCTGCTCTATTGCCGGTGTTCTTCAGCCGCAGCGTGGTTACCTCAGATATTGAATATCTCAGGTTGGTGCACAGTTGTAGCACATCTGAACACAGTTCCATTGAAGCTAAGTGCAGCCAAATTGGTGATTCACCATTCCAATTTATTTCACATCACGCATTAAGTTTACATGAGAAAGTTAGTGTGAGATGCGCTGGAAGCCATTAGAAGAGAAACATGCCGATGAAATTGTCATTCTCATGACTAGTCCTGGGTCAATGCTACATACCATGCCATCGAACACGAGTGGCTATCCCCTAGGGCCTTCCACTAACCGTCTTGACTCTGCTGCTTTGATGCACCAGGGATTCAGAAGGCTTACAGTACTCGTATACCTCAATTTTCTGTCATCAGGCTACAGTAACGAGCGCAAGTTCGGAAATTTCTGCGGTCCAGCGCACTTTTCGGTTCACAGAAAGGCTAATAGTATCTGTTCTTGGTGCTTACGTAGTTGCGAACGCTGTACTTCAATATTAAGGTAATTAGCATTTCTCAGGGAACTTCTGCTAGTTTGTGGTGTGTTTGTGCTCATCTGACCTCCTTCAGCATTCCCAACCATCCAAGTTTTCCTTTGGCTTGGTTCACTGTGTATATGCTAAGGAGTATATGCATAAACAGACTGTTTCGGCACTTTGTAGGTGATGCTGGTACCACATGCCTGTCTGTGTTCAATCCCGTAGACCGGATTAACCAAAATGACACAAGGGTTACGTAGCTATAACAATTAGTTGTGGGCAAATAGTGTTTTTGAGATTGGGTTGAATAATATGAATTGGAAGGGGGCAGATATGAATTGAGCATCTGGTGCATTTCCACTGATTATCGATTATGAAACAGCAATTCTATCCATTCATATTAATTAGTGTTAACATTCTTGTACTCCTAACTTAACCAATGAAAGCATGAATGCATCATCTGGGCAAAACAGGCGGTCTTATCTACGGAACTATAGAGAAACTGCAAGTGATATACCTGTGTAATCAAAGAAGTCGCACTCACCAAATAATGCAGGGTTCTGCACCTTATAAGTTTTCATGTGTTCTGCCAGCAACATATCAAGAAGTCTAAAATTTCTTTTGTTTGTTTCGGTGCATTTAATATATTGAATTTTCCGTAAACTATTATCCGAAAAACGTTTGGCCTTACGAATGACGGCTCCTCGATTCAGTATGCCAGGCACAGCCGTATTAACTATCAGATTAAAATTCTACTTCCTCGCTTTGTGAAAGTCCATCCACTCGGTAGGTAGTTATCGCAACAGCCAGTGCCATGGCGGCAATAGTGATGTTTCGGACATTTGACATGGTCTACAAATTAGAGGTACAAAATCACGACATCCTTTCATACACTAGCCAGTGTGTAACCTTCGTTATCAGATGCTGCAGGTTTCTTTCAGATTAGTCCAGTGTCTGTTTCACATTTAAATTAAAATGGCAGAAGGTCATGAGCCAACGTAACCCTTTTAAAAACAATCCGTTCGGCATCAGTACTTACATTCCTAAGCAAATATCTTTTCAATGATTTAAAGTTAGTATTTCAGTGATTTAAAACCCAGGCCCACCTTATTTCCCGCAGGTTGTGTGGCTACAAGTGCAGTGGGGGCGTTCTCGAGATGGACAGCCTCTTCCTGAAGCGTATTACGGGCCTCATGCGCCTGTATGCCGCCATGCTGCAAACGCCACTGCCCCCGTGGTACAAGCCCAGCGCCAGGTCGCGACACCCGCCTGGGTCGGAACGCGGCTGGCAGTGGATAGCAGTCTGCCTGAACACGCCAACGGAGAACCCACACATGGCAGCCACGCTGATCCGCGCTTTCCTGGAGGTGGCCGGCTGGGCGCTGACACGGGACTACGGCAACCAGTTCCGCAAAATCCTGGATGTGCTCTTCCAGTACTACTTTCCGCGTCTCAAGCAGTTGATAAAAACGTCGAGCGGCCCAGTTTCTCGTCTGGAGGACCTGCTGGATCAAGTACTCCGTGACGGACAGCTGGTTCGACCACGGGGAAGCCTCGGTGCCCAGGTGTGGAAATGAGCGGAAGTTGCCTCTAACCACCATCGTCATCGCCGCCCTATATTTTTATTTATTTTTTAGTAATAGTGTATTTCCCGTCAGACATTTTTACAGGATTGCGTTAAAAGTTATACAGACATTATGCTACAAAATTATACCATAGTTTGGTAGGGTAACAAAACACTGATTAGAAATAATAATCATAACGAACCAATGTTAAAAAAAACGATGCAAAAATAAGGAAGGCGGGCGGATAAATTATCAATTGATTTCTGGGGTTTAAAGTCCCAAAACCACTACTTGATTATGAGAGACTCCGTAGTGGAGGGCTCCCGAAATTTCGACCACCGGGGATATTTATCGTGAACTGACATCGCAAAGCACACGGGCCCCAACATTTCGCCTCCATCGAAAAGCAGCCGCCGCGGCCGCGATTAGATGCCGCGAGCGGTCGGACCAGCAGCCGAGTACCATAGCCACTAGACCACCGTGGCGGGGCAGCGCATAAATTATAAAGTTGACAACAAATCCGGTATACCGCTCTCCCTGTATACTAGTCTCTCAGCTATCATCATCATCATCATCAGCCTGTTTAGGTCCACTGCAGGACGAAGGCCTCTCCCAACGATTTCCAATCCACCCTATCCTGAGCGAGTTGGTTCCACTTTATGCCCGCAAACTTTTTAATTTCATCGCTCCATCTAACCTTTTGCCTACCTCTGTTGCGTTTTCCCTCTCGTGGTATCCATTCCGTCGCTCTTACTGTCCACCTATTATCCTTCCTCCTCATGACAGTGTCCTGCCCAGGTCCACTTCTTTCTTTTAATTGATAAGATAATATCGGCTACTCCTGTCTGTTCTCTGATCCACTCCGCTCGTTTTTTATCTCTTAGCGTTACCCCTATCATTTTTCTTTCCATTGCACGTTGCGTGCTCCTCAGTTTCATCTCTAGTTTTTTCGTTATTCTCCATGTTTCTGCACCGTACGTTAGTACTGGAAGAATGCAGTGATTGAATACTTTTCGCTTTAATGAGAGCGGCAAGTGTCCGGTCATGATTTCGTAATGCCTTCCGAATGCGCTCCAGCCCAGCCTTATTCTACGGAGAATTTCATTTTCCTGGGTAGGAGTTCCTGATATTAACTGTCCCAGATATACATATTCGTTTACACATTGTAAGGGTTCATTGTTGATTTTAAATTCCTGTTCCTTAGCTAAGCTATTGAGCATAACTTTGGTCTTTTGCCTATTCATTTTTAATCCAATTTTAATGCTTTCCCTGTTTAGGTCATCAATCATGTTTTGTAGTTCGTCACCATCATTGCTAAAGAGCACAATGTCGTCTGCAAATCTTAAATTGTTTAGATATTCTCCGTCTATTCGAATGCCCTTTTCTTCCCAGTCTAGACGTTTAAAGACTTCCTCTAAACATGCAGTGAATAGCATCGGTGATATTGTATCGCCCTGTCTCACGCCTCTCCTAGGCGGGATTTCTCTGCTTCTCTCATGTAGGAGTAGTGTGGCTGTGCAATCTTTGTATATGTTGTTTATGGTTCTCACGTATACGCCAGGTACCCCTTGACGATGTAGAGCTTCTAGAACTGCTTGCATTTCTATGGAGTCAAATGCTTTCTCGTAGTCGATAAACGCCATGTAAAGAGGTTTGTTATATTCCGCGTACTTCTCAATTACTAGGTTGATAGTGTGGCTGTGGTCCATTGTCGAGTAACCTTTCCTAAAACCAGCTTGTTCTCTCGGTTGGTTAAAGTCGAGTGTTTCTCTTATCCTCGTAGAAATTACCTTTGTAAATAGCTTGTATATTACTGGGAGTAGGCTGATTGGTCTGTAATTCTTTAAGTCCTTTATGTCACCTTTCTTGTGGATAAGGATTATATTAGCATTTTTCCAGCTGCGCGGTACGCTACATGTCTTGATACATTTCGTGAAGAGCGATGCAAGTTTTTCAAGTACAATATCTCCTCCGTCTTTGATCAAGTCGGCTGTTATACCATCGTCACCAGCTGCTTTACCGCGGGACATGCCTTTGGCAGCCTTTTTGACTTCGCCAGCGGTTATACATGGAATTTCGGTGTTCTCCTCTGGTTCTATCTCTATTAAGGTTGTATGGTCTGTCTGAGAGCTGTACAGTTCCGAGTAGAAATCTTCTGCTACCTTTACTATTTCGGTGAAACTGTTGATAACGTTACCTTGTTTATCTTTTAGTGCATGCATTTTGTGTTGTCCTAAGTGCAGTTTCTTTTTGACCGATTTAATGCTGGTGCCTTTCTCCACTGCTTTCTCTATTTCTCTCATGTTAAAGTTTCTTACATCTCTTTGCCTGGCTTTACTGATCAATTTCGATAGTTCTGCGAATTCTATCTTATCTTTTGATGAAGTTACTTTCATTTGTTGGCGTTTTTTATTAAGTCCTTGGTAGATTGGGACAACTTACTTGTTGTTTGCTTTGCTGTTTTACCCCCGACTTCTATCGCGGTTTCAAGGATTGTTTTCGTTATGGTTTTGTTTATTTGTTCTAAATCGTCACCGTTTTCGTCTAAGGCCTCGAACTTGTTGCTTAGGGCGACTTTAAATTCGTCGTCTTTCGCTCTGATTACCTCTACATTACATTTTTTTAGTAAATAATTTAGTTCTTGTTTTCTTTAGGTTGAGTACAATCTTTGCCCTTACTAGTCTGTGATCGCTGCATTTTATCTTCCCCACTACTTCTGTGTCTTGAATTATACCTGGTTGTTCGCAAATTATGAAGTCGATTTCATTCTTTGTTTCCCCGTTAGGGCTTTTCCACGTCCACTTCCTATTCTTGTGTTTCTTGAAGAACGTATTCATTATTCGAAGCTGGTTCCTTTCGGCAAATTGTACTAGCATTTCTCCACGGTTATTCCTACGGCCGACGCCGTAGTTGCCTATCGCCTGCTCTCCACTTTGTTTCGTTCCTACTTTTGCGTTGAAATCCCCCATGACTACTGTGTATTGCGTCCGTACTTTCTTTATTGCTAATTCGATATCCTCGTAGAATTGTTCTACTTGTTCATCGTCGTAGCTCGTTGTTGGCGCATATCCCTGGATTATCTTAAGTTTATACCGCTTATTTAGTTTTATTACGACGGATGCTACCCTTTCGTTAATGCTGTAGAATTCATCTACGTTGCCCGCTATATTTTTGTGGATTAGGAACCCAACGCCATATTCTCTTTTCGGGTAATCCTCTATAGCAGAGGACGTGTCCATTATTTAAGACTGTGTAAGCTTCGCCTGCTCTCCTAACTTCGCTAAGGCCAATGACGTCCCAATTAACTCCCTCTAGTTCCTCGAGTAATTCCGCTAATCTAGCTTCGCTTGAGAGGGATCTTGCATTGAACGTTCCAATGTTTAGATTCCAGTGGCGGCCTGTCCGGGTCCAGTGGTTGTTACCGCCCTCTGCTGCTTCACAGAGCTGACCGCCGCCGTGGACAGATGTTCTGCAGCTGCTGGACACTGAGGGCGAGGGTTTAATTGTAGACATCGTGTGGGAGGTGGTGGCCAAGTACTTCACCAGGGAGGCCAATTCCTGTTCTGGTGTAGGAGTGAGTTGTAAACGGCACTTGAACGACTGAAAGCCTTTCAGGTGTCCAACCGTCGCCAGGACCCCCCTACCGACGTAATCTCGAGCTTATGACAACCATCCTTAAAAAAAAAAAAAAAAAAGAGGGGGGGAGGGGGGGGTCGAACCTGTGATCCTCGGCGGTCTCAGTAGCCGCGTTTCCGCATCGTTAAACGTACACGCTTACAAAGCATTTCATGCGCGATAACTTCTATGTGCGTTACTATTTTGTACAGTATTTGGTCTCAAAATGTCCGCGATTATCTAGTTTGCTGATCGCGACATCCAGGACGTCATGGTTATTAAAATTGCTCTGACAGGTAGCTGGGCGCGCGTGGAAAATCGTGTTTTAGCGAGCGGTTTTAACTGCGCCGCTGTATGTTTCGCGCACCGCATTCCGCGCGTAGCGCGAACGTTGTAGAAGTTGGGGTAAAAGAAATTATTGCGACCTTCCACGTGGTAAAACATAAGTATTTTCTTAATTTTTGCCACGTACGTAAACGGAAAAACAAAACAATCGCTGGTTGTAAGTCGCGGTTGCATGATGTGTAATGAGTAATGAAATCTACAATTTCCTATGCCGGAATGGACGTGCAAAGACAAAATGGAAATATATAGGCATCAGGGAGGTAGCAGTCACACAGATACATACACACATATCTATATACAGCGGCACATCCACGCAAACATACACCCCAGGAAAGACACGCAAACTATCTATTGTGGCGGGGAAGGCATATTATCGCGCACATTCCTTATAGGAAGTGGATTCAGAGTGTTAACTTCGTCCGGATTTCTTCGGCCAGCTAAAAGATTTGTGTAAAGGTTAGTAGTGTACGGCTTGTCTGAAGGCAGGGAGTAATCAAGGAGTAATTTATATTCCTTGTTGCGCTTGCAATGTTAATTTCGCCATGACTCTACCTATCGAGCTATCTATCTATCTATTTTCCTCCGTCCGTTTCTTACGAGTTGCTATTATCGGAGACCGTCGGTTGGTTATGTCCAGCGTCGTATGCATGGGTTTCCTGTCTGTGCGGAATACTATGAGAATATGAGAATATGTAGTCGTGCTAGTAGCTAACACATTTTGCTATCTGTTAATAAAAACGGTTTGTTTAGCTGCTCACCGAATTATCGTCGGCGCGTTGGCTGGCGCGGTTGTATTCCTGGGCTAGCTCACACGTGCATCATAGCTCGTTTGCAACTCTCTTGCAGACTCTTGGAAGCCTTCTAGGAGCGCTAAACTCGAACGGGTAGGCAAGCGCTTCTGGCGGGGGATTATTCAAACCTGGCAGTCGATGTTGCT
>JABSTT010004945.1:0-19437 GCA_013339685.2 Hyalomma asiaticum
GGGGGGTAGGGTGTAGGGGAAGTTGGGTGACAGGTGTTAGCGTGACCAATATGCATGTCAAGAGCGAAAGCTTCCAAAGGATCCGCTCCTTGTGCATACCTTGGAAATACATTGTGCGCGCAGCCCTAGAAAGCAGGATGAAAAAAAGGAACACACGCTCGGAACAGGAGTTGCTCCTATGGCATGTGTTCCCCTCTCCACCTCGCACCACCTGCGCCGCACCGGCAGGGCATTTTACCGAAAGCTTGCTGCTGAAAATCATGAAAATTATGACATGGCCATGCATGTCATGATTTTCATGTTATGACCTGTCATTTATGATAGTCATGCAGTCGTGTTGTGCCATAGCAATTTTCGTATATACTCCATTAACGAAACGGCCGCAAGAGCACCAAGGACTGTGGCATGTAAACCATGCTGCTCATGACACGCGTGTCATGATTCTAATGTTATGACCTGTCATTTACGTTCGTCATGCTGTCATGTTGTGCCATAGCAATTTTGGTATACATCCCATTAACGAAACGCGTGGCATGTAAATTATGCCGCCCATGACATGCATGTCATGCTTTTCATGTTATGACCTGTCATTTATGTTCGTCATGCTGTCATGGTGTTGCATACCAATTTTCCTATACATCCCACTTACGAAACGACCAAGAGAGCACCAAGACCGTGGTATGTAAATCATGTCGCTCATGGCATGCCTGTCATGATTTTCATGTTATGACCTGTCATTTACGTTCGTGATGCACTCATGTGTGCCATACCAATTTTCGCATACATCCCATTAGCGAAACGGCCAGGAGAGCACTAAGACCGTGGCATGTAAATCATGCCACTCATGACACGCATACCATGATTTTCATGTTATGACCTGCCATTTATGTTCGTCAGGCAGTCATGTTGTGCCATAGCAATTTTCGCATACATCCCATTAGCGAAACGGCCAGGAGAGCACCAAGACCATGGCATGTAAGTCATGCCGCTCATGACATGCATATCATGATTTTAATGTTATGACCTGTCATTTATGTTCGTCATGTAGTCATGTTGTGGCATACCAATTTTCGTAAACATCCCATAGATAGATAGATAGATAGATAGATAGATAGATAGATAGATAGATAGATTGATTGATTGATTGATTGATAGATAGATAGATAGATACGCTCAAACTCGCCGAAATTCGCTAAGAAATGCTTCGCATTTAATAAGCGAAAGAACGTCTTCGCTCTCGGTGTCCGCAGCCGAAGCGCTCTCGACGCTCTGATGAAGGTAACACTTCTTAGAGGCATTCAAGTACACCATGTTGTTCCACAGAGCAACGAATCCATCGATGGTGTGGTGTACGACATTGACGCATCGACTAGTGAGACCGACCTGCCTATCTTGATCAAGCCGGCTGATGATTTGTGGGGTTTAACGTCCCAAAACCAGTTCTGATTATGAGAGACGCCGTAGTGGAGATCTCCGGAAATTTAGACCACCTGGGGTTCTTTAACGTGCACTGACATCGCACAGCACACGGGCCTCAACATTTCGCCTCCATCGAAATGCAGCCGCCGCGGCCGGGATTCGATCCCGCGACCTTCGGATCAGCAGCCGAGTGCCATAATCACTAGACCACCGTGGCGGGGCGATCAAGCCGGCTACGGATGGCGTCACTATACTACAAGCTCGGCGACTTGGCAACTCGCGTTGTGTGAGGCTTATCTTCAAAGGTGACTGTCTACCATCACACATGAAGGCAGGCCACTTCCAACATGCCGAACGGCCTTTCATACCCAAGTCCCTACGATGCCGGAAATGCCAGGGGATAGGACATGTCAGTGTCGTCTGTCGTCATTCAACAATATATCCACGGGCCCCGCCACGGTGGTCTAGTGGCTGTGGTACTCGGCTGCTGATCCGATGGTCGCGGCATCGAATCCCAACCACGGCGGCTACATTTCGATGGAGGCGAAATGCTGAGGCCCGTCTAGTGTGCGATGTCAGCGCACGTTAAAGAACCCCAAGTGGTCGAAATTTCCGGAGCTCTCCACTACGGCATCTCTCATAATCACAGCTGGTTTTGGGACGTAAAACCCCAGAATTCAATCGATATGTCCACGGTGCTCTAAGGCCCACGAATGCGAAACTTGCCGTACAACCGAGTTCAACTGCCCGAATTGCCAAGGCCCACACGCTGCATCCTCCAAAGAATGCCCACTGCTAAGGAAGGTGCAGAAAATATTGAGGAAGATTGTTCTTGATGGATCATCGCACAGAGGTGCTGCTGCCGCAGTAAGGAGTAACCGTTCTCGGAAACGAAGGCCCAACAGGTCATCCTCCGGTGTAAGGAAGCAGCCGTGTCCTTCGCCGGCTCCTATTCCTTCCCCTCTTTTGACTCCTCCTCCACCTGTACCCAACAGGAACAAGAGCGCCTGCGGTATAAACAGTTCTACCTCTGAGATTCTCTCAAGTGAGGTGTTGCCAGCGCTAGCGAAGACATGTCAAGCACCTGAACAACATCGCAACATCCGCGCTGTGAACTCCGATGTCGCTGCTGAGGACGGTGTGTGGCAGAAAGACACACAAGTGATCTCCATGCTGAAGTCTCTCACGAATGTCATGCGTCTACTATTGATAAACATGGACACTACCGCTGCCCGTAGCGCACTGCAAGTACTGGACGCTTTGACTCCAGTGCTTGACTCCATCGCATAAAACCATGGCCAGTTTCACGGTGTCCTTTCGTAACGAAGTCAAGAAAGCGTATGTCTTTCAGCGGAATGTCCGAGGACTGAAATCTATAACTTCAGATTTCAGACCCTTTGTCTTTGACAACTAGTTTCTCATCCTTGTTATTTGTGAACCGAACTTCCAAACTCCTATTCGTATCTCTGGATACGAGCCATTTATGTCATCTACCTGTGGTGATCCAAGCAAGGCCCTTGTTTGTATTGGATGTGAACTCACATACGTGCTGCGTCCTGTGCCCCCTGACCACGGTAAACGTCTGTTTGATCGTAAAGACGAAGGAGCTCACGTTCACCCTTGTCGCTGTGTACATCTCTCCTTCAAGTCGCTTTGATGCAAAGCGCCTACATGCCGTGTTATTAGCGACACCTGGTCCTTGCATTGTCACTGGAGATTTTAATGCCCATCATCCGCTGTGGGGGAGCCTGAAAATGGATTCTAGATAAAGAATGGTAGCATTCTTTGCTGCACAGCGCGATCTTTGCGGCCTCAACGACGGTAGTCCAACATACCTGCGTGGACATACCTAGAGCAGCTGACCCTAGGGACTTGACCCTAACTTATCGGCGTCTTGAAAGGAACGTGAAGTAGTTTGCGGACATCGATTCAAATGGGAGTGACCATATTCCGAATTATCTGCAGATCAAAGGCCTATTTAAAGGGACCCTGAAACGGTTTTGGTGATTTTGTACAAATGCGTGGCAATGATAGCCCGAGTACTTCTGATTATTAGCGTAACAATATCAGCACTCTGTGTTAAGCGTGTAATTTAATACAATGTTTTAAGTACGCACATCATGAGAGACCTACGCGACTCGACTCGAAGCGTTTTCAACCGCCCCTTCCCACGGTACATGCGATGGGTGCTACGAAGCGGAACCCACGTGACGTCACGAGGGCAGTCAACGGTATCGCCGCGGCATCTGGCGGCGCACACACGAGTCGCCGGCGCACTATTACAGAGGCTAGCACTGCCGAGGCCGGCGACCTCAGTAAAGACATCGCGGCGCTATGTCGCTGCGTAGGGCTCTGCACAGCGGCTAACATGGGAGGCGCAGTTGTCGCTAGCGCGCACTCCGCAGCTGTTCGAGTTGAGGAGGAACAGCAGTGGTAAGGAGGAAGGCGACAGAAATAAGGCCGTAGCTACCTCAGCGCAGGGTGCTTCGCTTTATTAATGGTGTGAATGATTTCGCAATTGTGTTGCCTAATCAATGACACAATGTAAAAAAAAATACCGCCCGCATCTTCCCAGGTGGGGAACTCGAGTCTCGAGTAAATGCGTCGCACAGTGGTGGCGGTATCGCGTGAATGTTGCGTAATTGGGTATGGTTTGGGAATGCTTAATTGTTATTTCGTCTTTATTATTCTTATTTATTGAATGAAGGCGCTTGCGTCCACGAGCAGCGTCCGGAGCCGCGTCTCGTTGATTTCTCGCTCACGTACCCGGGGTCTTAAAGCTCGCTGCTCACGTTTCGCCGCTGCTTCTCGTGCGTTCGAGGGAGAGGAGTACGGGGGAGAGGTCCGCAAAGACGCCCTTGACTGAATTCGCGCGCTCCGCCGCTTATATACACACCGCCCGCGTTCGAGGGAGAGGAGTACGGGGGAGAGGTACGCACCCCCACTGCGCATGCTCGGCTTGCTGAACGCCCGGTGGGCCGGCACGAGACGAGCCGAGCATGCGCAGTGGGGGTGTGGACGGCGCCGACGCCGAAGCGCGACATCGTGCGACTAAGAAATGCTCCGCATTTAAAAAGCGTTTCAGGGACCCTTTAAAGGGGCCCTATAACACTTTCCTCGCACCCACTTTTTATTTGCGGGTCGCGTAGACAAATGGCTGAGGATATTTTTGGCAGGTGTCAAACCGCTCATATCAGTTGATTTAATATTTTAATCGTTCAATGAAATCATCACATCGCTGCCGACCGCATCAGCGCGCAGTGGCGCGCGTCGGAACTATTTGTGCGGAAATGACGACTTAGGGCTCGAGCCGGTGATTGGATGAAAGTAGCACTATAAGTGCTCGCGGCACTACGTCGGTAACAAGTAATATTCAGCTTTGTTTTTTCGCTTGCGTAGGTTTTTATTGAACGCCAATAGACGCAGTTGCAGTAGAAAGATCCCCACAATTATAAAACGTGATAGAGGCGCTGGCTCCCGTTTCGCCTCTTGCCTTTTGCTTACACGAGTAGTATATCCATACGAAAAGAATTCCTTTGTTTCATCTCTCTTGTGTACGTTCGCGACTCGCTAAAGCGCTGAACCACTGGGTGGAATTTGCCGTTCTGTCAAAGTATGTTGTATCGCACGCAGCGCTATAAGGGAATTTGAACGTGTCCGCTAAACAGATATACGCAAAGACGTACTGGACACCAGGTAGTGTTGTTTGTCACAGTGAAGTGGCGCCAGCTGTGGGTGGTAAACAGAACAAGCAAAACCGCGTGATCTATGTCCTCCGAGATACCGGCAGCCACTCGCTACCCTACAGCCTGAGAAACGATGTCGAATTTTCACGGGTGCTTTACCGTCGAAGCTTCATCATACAAAGCTAAAGCAACTAAAACAGTCAGCAACTCGACGGCTACACAGCGCGCGACGACAACTCAAAAGATTCGAAGCGGACGGCAACCGCTCCAGGTGGTCTGCCGTGCTTGCGCATGCAATGTTTACACCCGGTATTCCGCTTTACGCAAAGTGCTTTGCGCATTGTGGTTATATCGACACGCTAAAATTCCCTATTCCCACTTCTATGCTTCTATGTCTGCGCGTTTAGCTGAACAACCCGTGAAGAAACGTTGCCGAGTATGGTCGTATTCGCCGGCCCCTCTCAGTGGTCATGACGGCGAGTTTAAAGACGACGGCACTTGCCTTGAAGTGTCTTAACACGGAACGACGCGTAAAGTCTCGGTTCGAAGCACAAGCGTCCGCTCTTACAAGTCGGAGCGGTCAGAAAAGCTCATAACTGACAGTGTGGCACGCTCTCGCTCCGCGTTGTTTGTTGGCATGGCAACGTCGTCATCACTACACTGGAGCGGACAGGCAACGATGGCGTACAAACTTCCGCTACGTAGGCACCTAAAGCCAATTCCATTGGCCGAGCTCTGTGACGTTTGTGGAGAGTGAAATGCGATCACCTGACCCCGCGAAATCCAAGTTGAGGGTCCGCATTTTTTTGCTTGTATTTTGAACTTTGTCTCCTTAATAACTTTGCACTGCCTGCTCCTATCGCTGTCATTCTTGTAGCATTCGTCTGTCCACCCTCCAGTCTACGCAATACGCACATGAAAATGGGTGCGAAAAAAGTGTTAGAGGGCCCCTTTAAGGGCTCCTCAACCTGTTCACGACGAACTACTGAATGGCTGGTGCTCCGGCAGCAGATGGAGGAAATATGACAACATGAACCCCCAGTAAGTATTGCAAATGAGATTCAGAAATCTGTGCAAGAAGCTACGCGCAACTTCTAGCCTTTCACGAAATACGAAGAATTTGAAGCCGTATTACAGCGACTGCGGGCGATACGGAGGCGTGCGGAAAGAAGATATCGTCGAACCAAATGAATATACGACATAAGAGAGGCCAGAAGGGCGCAAAAGAAGATCCAGCGCCGCATAGACGCTCTACAGGATGGAGGAAATTCAGCGAACCTTTAGATCCTCGTGAGCGCTTGTCTAAAATATGGAGGACGGTGCGCGGTCTTCGTGTTTTACCGCATCAGCGTTCCCCTTCAAGGCTGTCGCTCTGAACCAAGGCCGGAAAGATATTGAGGGGGCTGAAGAATTTTGCACGAAACTGGTCGGCTCGCAGCCCATATCTACATCATCACCACACGCCACTCCTACATCTCGGGACTCCCGCATGGACTTTCTGTTTTCATTAGAGGAGCTTGAAGCAGCGCTGGAAACCTGCAGGTGATCGTCATCGCCCGGGCCTGACGGCGTGTTCTATTTGGCACTCGGCAACCTTGGAGAAAACGCTCGACACGCACTGCTAAACCAGTACAACGAGTCTTGGAGCAAGCGTTCGGTGCCAGGGGAATGGAAATGCAGCTTTTTCGTTCCTCTTCTCAAATCCGATAAATCACCTTTAGATCTGTCATTATACAGGCCCAATACTCTGGCCAGTTGTATAGGGAAAGCGATGGAACCGATGGTGCTCACACGCTTAGAGTGGTACCTGCAGTTCTACAACGTGTACCCACACGCTATGGCTGGTTTTAGGCGTGGGCACTGCTCCATCGATAATGTCATCGATTTAGTAACGTTCGTTCAGCATCAAGAGCGCTTGAAACGCATCACAGCAGCATTGTTCCTCGAGGAGCATACGACAATGTGTCACATGATGCAATCATAGAGGCAATGACTCAGGTGGGAATCGGTGGGCGCATGTTACAATGGATTTGTGGTTACCTGGCTGGAAGATATTTCTTCATGATGACCGAGGATGGTGCCACGTCTCACCATGAAACAACACGCGGGGTCCCGCAAGGCGGTGCGTTAAGCCTGACATTATTCAACCTCGTGCTTGTTGGCCTTGTCCAATGTCTGCCTAAAACAGTCAGAATATCCATCTATGCCGATTACATATGCATCTGGGCTTCGGCAGTGACCCGCCTTCAAGTGCGAGCTTAGAACTGTCTCCAGAAAAGTGCTGTTTTGTTGCATTTACACGACAGACAATGAGGCCATACACGGTGTCGATCAACGGGCATGCAGTTACACACGCACGGCAACATCGATTTTTGGGTGTAATCATTGACTGCAACTTGTCATGGACGCCTCACGTTGCGTACTTAAAGGCGCGGATAACCTCTGTTGCCCACCTTCTCAAGTTTCTGGACGGGAAGTCGTGGGGCACATCAGTACGATCGATGCTGCAACTTGACAATGCTCTTTTCCTCAGTTTTTTAATAGCCTTCCTGTGATGGGAAGTACGTGCGAAACAAATCTGCGTACACTCCAGGGTATACAAGCTCAAGCTTTAAGGACGTGCGTCGGTCTTTCGAAGTGTGCGTCTACAGCAGCAACAATCGTCATAGCAGCAGATCATCCTATATCAACGTACATAGTTGTGGATACTCTCAGGGTACATATTCGCCACGCCGCCCGGGTACCTTCCCTCCACCTCAGATTTCTACCTGCAGAAAGACCATGAGAGCGAAGTAAAGCCTTGAGAAGCCAAGAGAGTCAAGTTAAGCCTAGAAATGCTAAGATATGCCATGAGGGGGAAGTTTAGATGACCCAACTTAAGCGTATCGATGGAAGCATCGCTAAGGAAGGCCGCACAGCTACGTAGTTTCTCCAGACTCGGCACCACTACTGCGAATCTGGTTCTTTCTTTCTTTTTTTGCTTTGTGAATCGCTCTCTCAGCATCTGTGGTTGGGGTTGAAGGTTTGCGACATCTATCGCAACGCGCGCATTCGCCTTCGTTTCGGATATTCAGAGGAGCTGCTTGCGGAGCGCACGAACGTTGCTTCTTGTGCTTCTTATCATTTTCATTGCTTTGCCTGGTGTAAAATAACTTAGGTGTAGCCTTCGAAGTTTTATCAGTTGTGGGAGGTGACCGCGTCATAGCCTGCAAACCTCAGTCTCCGCCGGCCGGCCAGTGCACGGCGCGCCCGGTACTGTGCAGCCAGCGTCCGGCCAAGCGTGAGGCCCCGGGCTGGCGCGAGCTCGAGCCGCGCAAACCGCCCGTTATTACGACTGGGGTTTGCACTTCCAAAACGGTTGCGCGAACCCCTCTTCGAGAGCCCACCATGCTTCGGCTGCGCGGCGGAGGGCCCCCCTGCTGCTAGATTTATGACCCGGCGACCGGCGTCCTTCGGACAAGACGCCACCGGCTACTGGACCGGGAGCGACACTACACAGGCGCGAGCGCGACTCTCTGGCGCCTCGGTGTTGCCTGTGGTTCTAGCAGTGAACTGTCGTTGTGCGCAACCGCGTAAACACGTACATTCAGCACTTCCGTGCGAACTCTTTCGGGTGACCGGTGTTCGAGAAGAGCGGTCCATATGTGTGCGCAGTGCATCACGACTTGACAGCTTCCAGATGGCCACCTTCCCTACGCCATAACGGACACCGGGAGAGTGCGGAGTTGACGCCCACTTGAGGGCGGTGACCAAGAAAGACGCTTTCTTCAACGTGTGTTGCGATTGGACAATGATAATTAAGGTTAATTCCCCAGCTAGGGATCGGGGATGTCGAGCGATGGAGAAAAACGAGCTGCCGAGCTTTCTCTGGGCGCAATTCTCATTCTCAGCCATGCAATAAACGTTCGTTGAGTTTTTCGTCTTCCCCGGCCTCCTGATCTGCCTTGGCTCGTATCTCCGGGAGTATGGGAGCCAGCGGTATGGTTCCGTCTCCGCAAGATCCACGCTACTAACTGGGTCGGCTCCGTGGAGCGGCAGGCCGGTCCCAACAACGTACACTTCATCGTCAGTTCTTCGTCCCGCTGGTGGCGGTACCCAACCTTCCCCTCCCTCTGCGGAGGCGATGGCACTGGTACGTGGTGGAGTGAACGATGATACGGCGCCCCACCTGCGGTTCTTTAACGCGCACTGACAACGCGCAGTAGACGGGCCTCTGGCACCTTCGCCTCAATCGAAAATGCGACCGCCGTGGCCGGGATCGAATCTGCGTTCTCTCCTATCAATCTCTTTCATTCCCTTTGCCTTACCCCCATGGACGCTTAGCCGTGCTCCCTACATGGGCTGCAGAAATTAGCGTCGTTTTCTTAACCGAAACTTAATCATCATCATCATCGTCGCCCCCGCTTGCTGTGGGAACTTGACAGCTGGTTCACCACACGATGTAGTGAATCAGACCAGTTAGCGCCGCGCTGAGCATGTGATCTTCCAGTATACCGCGGTCCGAAACTTTCAAGGATTCCGCTGGTCATAAATCGAACCAAGGCGCAGACGCGCAACTAGTCACCCCCTCGAAACTCGCTCCAAAGAGTGCAACAGCAGGTCGACAGTAGGTGCTACAGCGAACTCACGGGCAAGAAGCCGCAGTATGGCTGGCTTGCCACCTCATATTCGCAACAAATAATAGGGCGCCAGAACCCGCGTTAGGATCATGACGTCCTGGAATCCTCAGGTGAACCTCTCGCTAATGTCCATGCGACGAGAATGGAGCTGTCATCATCTTCATCACCCTTGTCGTCAGCACCACACTCTTCATCGGCACGGCGGCTGCATTTCGATGGAGGCGAAATGTTGAGGCCCGAGTGCTGTGCGATGTCAGTGCACGTTAAAGAACCCCAGGTGGTCTAAATTTCCGGAGTCCTCCACTACGGCGTCTCTCATAATCAGAGCTGGTTTTGCGACAGTAAATTTCCAGGAAGGGGGATTTTAGAGAGAAGGTGCGACCTTGTGGTGGTGAACTTGCCCTCAGTTCCCACCTTCTCCTCCTTCCTGCTTCTCTTCTTCCTTTTGGAGCCGAGCTCCTCCAGCTAGCGTTGCTGCTGCGAAGAAGGATGCACGGAAGCCTTCCAGCTACCTGTCCGCCGTCGCGTTGTCGACTTGAAGGATGAAGACCAGCCTTTCACACAAACACAACGAGACTTTATATACTACACATTGACAGACAGCAGCTTCGGTTGGTAGGACCTAGGTGGAGCCATCGGTTGGTAGGGCATCGCGGTGGGACCGTAGCTCCAATTCGGCAGAGCCGACCAGTGCATAGCACCTCCCCTGCGACCTCAACCACCGCCCGGACTCGTACTAGATGTCCCCTCTAGTACTATCCGAGCCCCGGTTGGGAGGACCTTGGTGGAACGGTCGCTTCCATTCGGCAGAGGCGACCCCAGTGCATAGCACTGCTCCTGCGACCGTAAGCACCACCCGGACTCGTGCTAGATGTCCTCTCTAGCACTATCCACACCGTCCTCGCCAACCTTCGGGCTACCCTCCAACCTTCTGCTTACCTTCAGCCCTTCCAACCTCCGCTTCCAAGCTCGCTTCCAGTCTCCTCTGCCAGGGAAAAGGGGCCACCTTATATACACCTGTTGCTCCGCCCCTGAATCCCTCACACCCAATAACAAACGCCGAACTTCAGGCGCCTCACTAAAAAAAGACAACGCGTGAACAATACAGTAGGTACGCTTAAGCGTACCTACTTGCTGCGTACCAATTGCTGCCCACCGCTCCGCGGGAGGGGGGGGGGGGCGAGGGCGCCAAACCAGCTCTACAATACATCCCCACAATGGTCGCCTCCTCCCCCACATGTTCACCACGTGGCTGTGCGTCGGCGCCTACTTCACCTCCTCGACGCACCGTTTTCTCCGTCTCTTTCCGACGACCCTTACAGGGACGTTAAACCCCACAAAAAAACAAAACAAACACTCTTCATCGGCATAATGGCACCAGCATCATCGTCACCTCCGATCTTCATCGTCGCTTTTCGCTGATGCATCCGTAGTCAATCTCCTCGTTACATTTTAGGAGGTTGCTCCTTATGCTCGAGGCTTGTCCATCGTCGGCGTAGCCGCTAGTTCTCATTGCTCCCACTAGAGGCGCAGCTACGCTCTGATTTCAAGAGCGCTCACTAGATGGCGCGCCGCCGCTCAGGTGGCGCGCTAAACAACACCTGCTACAAACCAGAGTTCTTCAATCATACCAATTACCAAACTCCCCATAGGCCCCATGTATCAAAATCCGGATACGCCAAGTGCCATAACTGCGGAGGTTAGAAGATTGTCGCGCCATCTGTCGACACAGAAATCAACTAATAAATGGCACGTTAGTGTGTTTTGTGTTATGCAGCACAGAAAGCTCCGCCGCGTCAATGAAGCGAACTTTATGCAAACGACGTTGCGCACACAGAATATCCGTCAATTTATCCGTGGTTCTGGCGTCACTGGCGTCTTCTGCAGAACAATGAAATTCACTGACCTTGTGCCGTCGCTTCTGCTTCTGCACGAACACTGAGGGTTCACGAAGCGTTTTGTCCGTGCTAAGTGCTCACACGAAAGAAGCAGGAAATCGTCTGTTCGGCTGCCGAGGCCGCTGGTGAAAGAACAAGAAAGCTATTCGAACAGCAGATGACTTTCGGTGAATAATTATTCATTTCTTTCCTCTTTGAATGTCGATGTATTATTGGGAATCCAGCACAAAGCGCGCACCAGTGGAATTCAGTTCACATGACTAGAGCATTGATGGGTCAACAGAGCAGCAGAAGGCTTTTAATGCAGTGCGTGTCGTCTGCAAGCGAAAAAGCGTATGGTGCAAGTCGACCATCAAGTGCAGGCGAATTTCAATGTAAGACATCTCTCTCTATCTCTTGCTCCTTTTTTGCCCGTCTTTAGCCCCGTGATAAGAGGGCCATTATCAACTGTTACGGTGCTCCGACATTGTGGCCGCCACTTTCAAGCAGTAAACATCGCCTCCGAGATTCTGTGAAAGTAGCGTTTCCAGTTATGGCTCCCAGGTGGGGCGACAGTCTGCTAATCTCCGCGGATTGGGCCGTCGGCTTGTCTGGATTTCGGAACGCAGTTTGGCAACTGGTACGATTGAAGAACTCTGCTACAAACAACTCTACGAAGAGCACAACGAACTGATAAACGTCGAGAATACAGCCCTTCGGACGACGACGAGGCCGTGGCTCAGCTCACCGGAGACATTAACGTGGACATCATGAGCGGCGACTGGTTGGTTCAACACATGATGTCCCGTTACGCTCTCCGATGCATGTCGGGCGACTGCAAACGTCCCACCACAATCAGAGGAACCTGTGTCGACATTGCCTTCTCCAACTTCCAACTGCAGCCTGTAATCCAAGATCCAGTGGCCATGTGCTTTACGGATCATAAAGCTTTCATCTTCAAAGGGAAACGGGTCCCCGAACTCATCCAGGGCCGGCCTTCTTGTAATATGTAAACTTGTGTATATCATCATCATCATCAGCCAATTTTATGTCCACTGCAGGACGAAGGCCTCTCCCAGTCCTCGCCATCCTTGCCTGTCCTGCGCGAGCTGATTCCATTTGATGCCCGCGAATTTCTTGATTTCGTCCCCCCATCTTACTCTCTGCCGCCCATGGCTGCGCTTACCCTCTCTTGGTATCCATTCCGTCGTTCTAACTGTACATCGGTTATCTAGCCTTCTCATCACGTGGCCTGCCCATGTCCATTTTTTCTTCTTAATATCGTTGATTATGTCGGCGACCCCCGTTTGTTCTCTGACCCACTCGGCTGTCTTCCTATCCCTTAGTGTAACGCCTATCATTTTCCGTTCCATCGCCCGCTGCGCGGTTCTTAACTTCCTCTCTAGTTTCTTTGTAATTTTCCAGGTTTCTGATCCGTAAGTCAGTACTGGCAGGATGCAGTAGTTATATAGTTTCCGCTTGAGTGATAGTGGTAGGTTTCCGTTCATGAGTTGTGAATGTCTCCCATATGCGCGCCATCCCATGTTTATTCTACGGTGGATTTCTTTTATATGGGTGGGTTCTCCAGTAAGTAGCTGTCCTAGGTACAGATATTCTTCTACGACTTCTAATGTATGAGTTTCGACCTTGAATAGACGTTTTTCGCCGTGCCACTTAGCATTATCTTTGTTTTCTGCATGTTCATCCTTAATCCTACCTTGGTTCTGATTGGTCTCGTGGAACGCATACCAGGTTGTGTACAGATATCGATTTATGCTGACGACATCTGTGTTTGGACGTCAGGCGTAACACGTCCTCAGATACGCGCGAGGCTCCAAAAAGCCGCGACTTCGATATCGGCATACCTTAATGAACAAGGCCTTGAAATTTCGCCTGAAAAATCGGCGCTGGTCGCTTTCACTCGAAAGCCAATGACAGGCTATGCCATCTCTATCAAGGGGCAAAATATTTGTTACGCTAGGACGCACAGGTTCCTGGGAGTAACCATCGATCGGGACCTGTGCTGGAGTCCTCATGTGGCCGGTCTCAAGAAGCGCCTAACGGCCACCTCACAAGTTTTCCACTTCCTCGGAGGGAAAACGTGGGGTACGTCAGTGAACGCCATGTTGCACCTATACCGGACGCTCTTTCTCGGGTACTTGAGATACAGCTTGCCGGTGCTGACTGACACCTGTAAGGGTAGCCTACGCGCACTCGAGAGCGTTCAGGGCCAGGCACTCAAGATCTGCCTTGGATTGCCACGCTGCACCTCAACAGCGGATACTATAGCAATGGCCAAAGACCTTCCTGCCACCACTCACATCACTTTGGAGGTGCTTAGGACACATATTCGACACCTAGCTCGTGCTCCTGCTCACCACCTTGCCTCGCTTCCAGAAGACCGGCCCGGTGCCTCTTTTTGTAAGAGGATATCGGCATTCCGCGAGTGCCTCCCAAAGAATTATACTCCTGCTGAGAGACTTCCGACGCCTCCTTGGTGTTTGACCCGTCCAAAGGTCCGGCTGACAGTGCCAGGGATTCGGACGAAAGCGGAGCTCTCACCGCCGGCTTTAAAACAGCTGTCCCTACTAATGCTACATGAGGACTACAGGAATCATCTTCAGCTTTACACTGATGGCTCAACAGCAGCAGGCAGATCTGCAGGAGCTGTGACCTTCCCTGCCAAAGCAGTAGATGTACTGTTCAAGACGTCTCATGGCACAACATCGACAGCCGTGGAGCTTGAGGCACTACGCACCGCACTTTGCGTGATCGATGGAGAGCCACCACAGAAATGGGCCATCTTTACAGATTCCAAGTCAGCCCTTCAGTGCCTTTCATCGACCTTACGTAGCGGGCCGCAAGACCAATTAGTGCTTCAAACACGACAGCTCTATCACCAATTAACTGACAAAGGCCATGACATCACGTTTCAGTGGCTACCAGGCCACTCTGGGATAATCGGCAACGAGCACGCAGATAATGCTGCGAAACGTGCCCACGAAATTGGAGTGCTGCAAGCCATCCCACTGTCAAGAACGGATGTAGTAAGAAAACTTCGCTCGCTTGCGCGTGACATGATTATAGCGCAGTGGAACACCCCTGGTCTTCTACATACCCGTCTACACCTCCTCGACCCATCACTACAACTTCGAGTTCCGCGTGGGCTTACCCGCTGTGAAACTACCGTACTTTGCCGCCTGTGGCTAGGCACGTCATTTACAAGAAGTTTCGGCTGTCGCATTGGACTGGAAGACAGTGCTGCCTGTGTTCACTGCGGCAGCGAGGAAACGATTGTGCACGTCCTCTGCGATTGCCCTGGGTACATCTCCCAGCGCCAGACTCTCGCCACAGAATTGTCACGCCTTGATGGTCGACCGCTGTCCGAGCAAACCATACTGGAATGCCGGACAGACAGTGTCTCGCAGCAGAAAGCGACGAAGGCTGTGCTCAAGTTTTTGCGCGCAACGGGCCTCATTAACCGCCTCTGACACACGCCGTGCTTGTGTGTGTGCGCGATTTGACCTCTCTCTTTCTCCCTTTATTATTTTCTTCCATCCCTTTCTGTCTCCCTTCACCCCTTCCCCAGTGCAGGGTAGCAAACTGGATATTTTTTTTTCCGGTTAACCTCCCTGCCTTCCGCCCATCATCTCTCTCTCTGTCTCTCTACCTTAGCGCTTTCTCGGCTTAAGTCTTCAATCATCTTTTGCAATTCGTCGCCATCATTGCTAAAGAGTACTATGTCATCTGCAAATCGCAGGTTACTCAGATATTCGCCGTTAATCCTGAGCCCTGTCTCTTCCCAGTCTAACCTTTTGAAGATTTCTTCCAAACATGCAGTAAATAGCATGGGAGAAATTGTATCTCCCTGTCTGACACCTTTCTGTATTGGGATTTTTCTGCTTTTCTTATGGAGGAGCAGGGTGGCTGTAGAATCTTTATAGATGTTGGCTATTGTGTTTATATAGCTATCACATATTCCTTGACGACGTAGTGCCTGCAGAACTGCTGGTATCTCTACCGAGTCGAAAGCCTTTTCGTAATCTATGAAAGCCATATAGAGGGGTTTGTTGTAATCAGCGGATTTCTCGATTACTTGATTGACCGCATGCAGGTGGTCCATGGTAGAGTATCCTTTTCTGAACCCTGCTTGCTCTCTGGGTTGATTAAATTCAAGTGTGGCCCTTATTCTGTTTGAGATAACCTTTGTGAATATTTTGTAAAGTGCTGAGAGTAGACTGATCGGCCTGTAGTTCCTCAAGTCTTTAACATCTCCCTTCTTATGTAATAATAGAATATTTGCGTTTTTCCAGCTTTCGGGTACATTTGAAGTTTTGAGGCATTGAGTGTATAGTGTCGCGAGCTTTCCAGTTAGGAAGTCTCCACCATCTTTGATCAAGTCTGCGGTTATGCCGTCATCTCCAGCTGCTTTTCCGCGGGACATGCCCTGTATTGCTTTCCTCACTTCGTCCGCATTGACGCATGGGATTTCGTAGTCCTGCTCGGCATTTAATACATTTGTAAGGGTCGTCGGAATGCGAGGGAGAATAGGGTATGCCGAGGAGGCACCGGATAAGACGCACAGCCAGGTGGTGAATGTGTGGGGGAGGAGGCGACCATCGTTGTGATGCATTATACAGCTGGTGACTGGAAACCGGATTGACGGGTGTTCGGAGGCCCCAGAGGAAGGAGTAGTTCAGGCAGCCTGTTCAGGAATGTCTGTAGTCACCAGCTGGTTTGGCGCCCTCACTCGCTCCCCCGCGGCGTGGTGGGCAGCAAGCGTACCCACCTATTGTTGTCCTTTGTTAGCGGCGTCGGAGTGTAAATCGCCGTTTGTGATTGGCTGTGAGGGATTCAGGGGAGGAGCAACCGGTGTATATAAGGTGGCCCTTTTGCCTGGCAAAGGGGTCGGAAGCACTGCCTGTAAAGTGTATATACTGTTCTCGTATATAAAGTCACGTTGTGGTTGTATGAAGGCTGGTCTCCATCCTTTAGGTATAGACAACGCAACGGCGGACAGGTAGTAGGAAGGCTTCCACCCTTCCTTCTTCACAGCAGCGACGCTAGCTGGAGGAGCTCGGCTCCAAAAGGATGAAGAGAAGTAGGAAGGAGGAGAAGGCGGGAACTGAGGACAAGTTCCTCACCACGATAAGGTCGCCTTCTACAATCTCCTTGCCTTGGAAATTTACTACATTCATGGTGGGGAGACTCGTATTTGAGCTGCATAGTTCGGAATAGAAATCCTCAGCCATTTTGGTTATGCCACTGAAGTTAGTAACGATGTTGCCCTGCTTATCTTTCACTGCATGCATTATGTTCTTTCCCGCACAAAGCTTCCTTTTGGTTGTTTTGATGCTGACTCCTTTTCTAACGGCTGCTTCTATTTCTTTCACGTTATGGTTACGTACGTCCCTGACTCTACTTTTACTGATGAGCTTAGATAGCTCGGCGTATTCTATCTTGTCTCTTGAGTTAGTTATTCTCATCTGTTGACGTTGCTTGATTAGATTTTTAGTAGACTAGTTTACTCACAACATGTCTTGGTGCTTTGCCCCCTACTTCGATTGCTGTTTCGGTGATCAGATTAGTAATGTCTTCGTTCATCTTCTCTATATCCTCATTATCTTCCTGTCCTAGAGCATCATACTTGTTCTTAAGTGCAATTCTAAATTCTTCTCTTTTCGCCCTGACGCTATCGGGGTTGGCCTGTTTCCGTGTGATTAATGTTGTCCTTGTTCGCTTTAGATTGAGGGATATCTTCGCCCTTATTAGTCTGTGGTCACTAATTCTAACCTTATTCTAACCTTATGTGACGAGGTTTATTCGCAGTGCGTCACTACGAAGACACAGCGACCGTGCGAAGCGGCGAGGCAGCCAGAAGACGCCAGGAACCAGAAGCACGCGCCGAGCGAGCCAAGCGTTAGCAATGCGACTGGCGATAGCGGTGCTTCCTCTTCTTCACACTTATAACAATGTGTCACGTCTTTATATGCCAGTGGAGGACATGTACAGAGAATTCACGGGTTTCCCGATCATTTCCGAGCAAACACCTCTAACATCGTTCACGTTGTGGATATGGTGGGATTTTTTCTTCCTCTTCCTTGCCTTGGCGTCAACAAGTCGACCCTCCTACGGCGGCCCACGTACTGTTGTTCCTGCTCTTCTTCCACGCTTTCATAATGAAGGAAAGCCTCCACCTCGCAAACTCGTCGTCCTCCTACGGCTGGGAAAATTGTCTGTATATTGTAGCAGCTCCATCAGCCTCTACCAGAAGAATTGATATTGCAGGACCGCTCAGTGATGCTCGATACTCTCACACTTCGTCGTGGGTTCTTGTCGTCGGCGTCCCACTGATGGCGATCCCCAGAGTTCAGTACACCACATTCAGGTATATTTTTGTGCACGAACGCTGGCACGTTACTGGGGACACAGTGAATAGGCTGACGAGTGTACTGGCTTAGAAGCGAGCAAATAATAATAATAATAATAATAATAATAATAATAATAATAATAATAATAATAATAATAATAATAATAATAATAATAATAATAATAATTCCAGTTGCTCCCAGGAAAGTGCGAAGTTGTGAGTGAAATGCGCCGGCTTTTATACATTCGTCACAGTACATTCTAGCATTATCACTGATCAGTGCTGATCGCGGGCAATCGTCGGGGATGCTAAGTTTGTAGATCAATTAGAATCCTTTGAGAAGCAGCATGCAACATAAGCGCGGCCAACAACGCGCGTAACACGCAAATAAAGAAATAAGACGGTCCCCGTGAAACAAACGAAAACAAGTGCGCATGTCGTTACGATAGCCTTGATTTTCTAACAAATAACGGGAAAGAAAGATAAAAACAAAATGAAAAATACTGGTCCTGGAGTCTTAACCAGAGATCCCATTGTCCAAAGGCAAGTGTCTTAACAAATGGATTGACTATAGATCACAAACGCTTTCGAGATATAAACATATCCGAACCATGTGAATACCTGGAATTTCGAGTAACGCAAAGAAAGAAAGAAAGAAAGAAAGAAGTTTCTCAGGCACGCATATAGGCTACGCTTCGCTATCCCCTGTTTTTCTTACAGAGGAAGGAGTGCTGAATTTTTATTTGATTTTCTCCAAGTCTCCCGCGTCTCGTGCCGTAAGCCGCTTCATTTGAATAGATCATTTTAGTTTTCGGTACCCAGTCAGCTTTGCGTGCGCATGTTCCAGCGCTCATTTGTGTTTCCCTTGGCAGTAGGAGCTGCAGTGGGAACAAAAGAACGCAACGACGCGGGGCCTCTAACGCGCAGTCCTCAACACTAAAACTCTAAAGCCAGCTGTCCAAGCGCCGTTGTAAATCTCAACAGTGGTAGAAACGATGGGGTATCCATAGGGTCGTTCTTTTTCGGGTATTATATTCTGGAAAATCCGGAGGTAAAAAATCGGGTGCTCTTCTTCGAATCGATTTTTTGTGTAAAACCGATAGAATATTCGTAGGTTATTTTTCTTTTTGTTAATATTACAAGTGTAAATTCACAAATGGTAGCCGTGCACAATGCTTCAAGCACCATGTGAAATGACTGATACGCGAGTACCGTTCGCTTCAGCCAGCAAAATGTGATTTCGTTGTCCAGAGGCGGGACAGAAAAAGCCCGTGCAGAACGAATTCCGTGCAATATAAGCACAAATGGTTCGCATGTGGTTTTACAATATGTGGAGAAATTGGTTTAACCAGACTCTCCCTTAGCATATTAGGGATGTAAGAAACGGTCAAAGTCAGGTTTTACGTGAAAACGAACAACGCTGTATATATGCAGCAGCAGTTATCAAACTGTGGTGCCGCGATTTG
>JABSTT010004946.1:0-19562 GCA_013339685.2 Hyalomma asiaticum
TTTAGCACGTGACGCCGACAGCGCGAGTAACAAAAAAAAAATACTTCGTTTCTATTGATGGTGAATCCGGAGAAGCGTTTCTAGAGGTACACGAGGGAAACGGAGGTTTCTCAGCCTCTCTTTGAGCTTGCAACTCACATTTTTCTTGTTTGAAGCCCCTCAGCAGCCTTGTGCGCACCTGGCCGGTGATCATGCTGGCGTAGAATGAATGTCTGACAGAGGAAGTAGCGTCAACCACTTTGCAGTAAAAGGCTACCAAGCATTCCACACAGATCTCACAGAGGTGAAAGCCTCTTAGTGGAAGAAATGTTAGTCCTGGTCGGCAGTTCGAACCTGGGGCCAACGCATGGACGGGACGCTCGCTCTGGCAATTGAGCTAACCAGGAGAATAGGCATGGACAGGGCAAGGCTGCATTGATTACAACTCGAAGTGCATGCGCAGTAATGTATGAAATGAGTTACGTGGAGATCAACCAGGTAAAGTAACGCTTGTCAATGGGAGATAGCACACACCCATTTGCAGGCCAAGACTAGGGCGAAACCCACACGGAAATCTGATAAATTACAGCTTTGAACCATATGCTGGTCGATCCAAGGCCCTTTCCTTGCTTGCTGTTAGGTTAGAACTAGATTGTTGCTTGGTGCGGACTTGTTTGCGTCTAGGTTTGAACTTACCTACTTCTAGGATTCGGAATTCATCTATGCTAGGTTATTTCTTAGCCTATTTATGGCGCTTGAGCCGACCAGCTTCGCGCTGTTTAAAGCTTTGGGTGATCTAGCCATGTTTACAGCAATCCAAGACAGGGGCGCGCGTAGTACCTCTGGCCCACGAGATGACTGTAGCTGTGACATGATTAGTTCATAATGAAAATCGGTGAGTTCCATACATAAAGCGGTCATGTTCAGCCATAACGATTCACGGCATCACTATCGCTGTAACGTATTGTCCATACATCGGGGAGGACTCATCGGCGTCGACCAGCCGAGGCTGTCCACCTCTGGGCGATCGCGCAAGAATACTTCGAGAAATGACGCTTATCATACGGGCAGAAGCGCACGGTAGCGTGAATTTTAGCTCCACAAAAGAAAGGTATGTGCTATGCACTGACTTGAGTTCCAACATTACGTCGTTTCATGAGCTACACCGTTCGGTCGCAATAGTGCTGTCGACGTTCCTGGTTAGCTTATGTTAAGCGGGCACCCTTTCATGCTGTTACCAGAAATTCCTCAGTTCTACGCGCAGGACGTGGCCTAATGTCAAAAAATCATCCTGCGCCATTTGATCGCTGACTGCTTCGCATGACACCGATAGCCACAGTTCGTGGGATCTGCAGAATTATTTTAAAATAAAGAAACAGCAAAAGCAGCGAATATAAAATAGAAGCAGTACATGTGAAAGAATGAGAGAACGAGGTACTCAGTATTTTAGGTGATGATTTCGAGTTGGACGTATTGGTACACGTGTACTAAAGCCATTTAAATAATGAGTTGTTATCAAAGACAGTACTCCGCAAAGAAAACCACAGGAAGGTTGCTTACGCAAGGGAAGCTGGTGCTCTCCTCTGTCAGATGAAACATTTTGCTTCGACTGTGCTTGCACAAGTGTTGAGAAACATTGAATTCACTCACCAATTGCCCACACAGAGAAGCCTTCGCTGCTGTGAGGCGTACGCGACGACAACGTTCGTTTTCGGGCACCTTATAAGGGCGAGCCCTTTACACGAGGGCGGGTGTTGTCAACGATCAAAAGCCTCTGCGCCCCGCTGGCTTTTGCAGCTCCAGTGATGCTGCAAGCAAAACACCTGCTTCGCGAACTCACTGCAGGAGGCTTCGGGTAGCTACACTCCGCTACCCGAAGGCAAGCGGCAAGCTGCAACAGTAGAACCACTTGAAGAACTCGCCTCACGCATTGCATGATCTTCGCATAATACGATTGTCTGCACTGATGTCGCTATGCGATGCAGAATGCAAATAGAGTCACGTCATTTCAGACATGTCAACGAGTGTCAAGGCAGCAGTGGCATACCTGCGTGTGACCGACAATGACATGAATATTCTTTTCTTATTGTCAAGGCAAAACTCACCCATAAACCCGCTCACACCATACAAGGACTTGAGTTGTGTGCAGCTGTGCCTTTTGTCGAAATGGCAAAATGCACAGTTCGAGAGCTTGGAGCTGGATTAAGTGGCATTCTTCACCAATACCAATGTACTTTTCGGGTGCAACATGAACCCCACCAGACCGCTCTACGTATTTAGCGCCAACAGGGTACAGTGCATACATGAAAGCTCGTTGGCCTCCGGCGCACTGGAATCAAGTGCGTGTGGACGAAATACCGGCACCACGCCACTCGAATGGTTCCGGCCTCACGGATCAAACGTAAAGGATGGTAAACTGGCCCAGACTTCCTTTCGCGACAGAAGATGCATCCCACAACGCGGCAGTTCGTCCTCGGTGATGATCCCGACCACGACAAAGTGAGGCGTGAAGCAAACCCGTTTTCTTTTTCAGGGTGAACGTAAAGGAGCGGCTCGCATCTGACCGCTTTAGTAGGTTTTCGACTTGGCAATGTCTGCAGCGCGCTTTTTCAAAGCAACGCACCCAGCCGTCAGGCAGATCTTGTGGAGACGTTGTCGATCGCCAAGACTGCCGTAATAAATCAGTACAACAGGATACTTTCCAGTGTGCAGATGCAGTGCATTCATCAGCGCAAGTCGCTTCCTAGAAATTACCTGCTGTGAAAACTTGACCCGTTTCTCCACGCACGTGGTGTGCTTCGCGTTGGAAGCCATATTAATGGCAACGGCTTATCAAATGAAGAGATAAACTCGCTTATAATCACGGGCCGCCACAACGTTCTGCGACTACCTGCGCGCCATGACCTCGAGCGTGTGCAACACCAGGGCAGGCATTTCAGTTAGGGCTCTGTTCGATCGGCTCGTTTCTGGATCACCGGGGGCGAAAGATGCGTCCGCTGCGTTCTCTTGGGGTGCGTGTCCCCTCAGCTTCACAAGAAACTGAGGGGACATGGTCTAATATTTACATGCGTCAGAATTCGCGCCGTGCATACCGAACTGATCTAGCCAGTCCAGGTTCCAGCCTTCACTGAAGCGTTCCGTAGGTTCTTGTCGATACGAGCTCCTGTCAGGCTTTTTCATTGCAAATACGGAACCAACTTTTTTGTAGCTTGGAGAGAACTGGGCTTTAACGGAATGGCCTGATTCTTTCACAAGTTCGTAGGTTCCTTACCGAAAACCGCTGCACATGGGCATTTACCATACCTCCCGCGTCCCACATGCGGGAGCGTAGAAGCGGATGATTGGCATGCGGTGCCACATACTAGACTCTTGTCCTCTACGTCGACTCTGGACGCCGCATACTCCATTATCATTCAACAGTGCAACCATTGCCTAACGCACGATATGCATGCGACGTTCCTGAAAGAAGTGTGTGCCATCACCATAGTTAAGTTACGTTCATTGTGTTCTCCTTGCTGTGGATCGGGTCCCGTTTAGGAGACAGATGATCGGCGCTGGTGAAGCAGGAGGCAGGTTGGCAGTAATGAAGCTTGAAGATATATTGTAGCAAAATATTTACAAAGATATTTACAAAGAAGCACACTAATGACAACATAAACGTAACAGCGTCTTACTCTTCTACTTTCTTAAGTTATAGCCTAGAGCACTAATCCAACATACGACGAACCGAGTCTCACTGTTCGGCCAATAAATGGTTATGGTCAAGACTAAAGTTGTATTGTACTGACACTTGCTTATCTATTAGCTTAGTGATTATAGCCTAGACTGAAGGATCCTGTATCATATACAGCCTTTATACATTGCGGTAAACAAAGAAAAGGGCAGGTGACCGCTGCTGGTCCGATTCAACATTCTCTTAGCCAATCCGTTCACCAGGTGACATAAGCGACTCCTTACTTAGCTTTTCCTATTCTCCATAGCGGTGTTTCTACACTTTCTAGAGGCGTTTTCGAACTCTTTATCAATATGGCTCTCTCTCTCTCTCTCATCCCGTGCCCTTACGGTTCCTCGCAGCGCGGATGCATTCACAGTGCGGTAATCCATTGAACGATGCGGCCCAAGCTCTCCAGTACGCATGTGCGCAATCTTTATCCCCCTTCCCTCGCCCCTTTAGTTTCCTATATATTGCCACGATAAATGCAGAAGAGGCAACAGCCGGTCATCCTGAAAAATGTCACCGATCGAACAGCACGTCCTCTTCGTTGTCTTCCTCTAGCTCCACGCAACAATCCGCGATGCGTAAAATAAAACTGCGGACGGCTGTAACCGCACAACGCACACGAATGCACTGAAGTTCTGTGTCATTACTCCCCCCCTTCAAAAGCATCGGCTCGATGCTTGCAGAGGAATGAGTGAAGGAGGGGTGATCAGCGTGAGTAATATGGCTTCATCCTAGCCACATGAACGATGTCCTGTTGTGGTGTGCGGCGGGAGCGTCCCGAGGTGCTCTCAGGAACAACTATGTAGTTGACGTCGTTGATACGTTGAATAACCCGGTAAGGTCCGAAGTAACGGCGCAGAAGCTTTTCCGACCTTCCCCGTTGGCGCACAGGGGTCCAGATCCATACTTTGTCTCCCATGGAGTAGGAAACTTCTCTGTGACGGAGGTTGTACCTGTGAGCATCGTAGTGCTGCTTAGAGTGAATGCGCATGCGAGCTAATCGACGAGCGTCCTCGGCCAGCTGGGCGTATTGCACAGCATTCACTGTAGTGGTTGTGGAGGGGTTAGGCAGAAGCATTACGTCTAACATTATGGTAACCTCGCGGCCATGAAGCAAGCGGAAAGGAGTAAATCCTGTGGTTTCTTGTACGGTGCTGTTATAGCTGAAAGTTACGAACGGAAGAACGCTGTCCCAATTCTTGTGATCCCCATCGACGTACATTGAAAGCATATCAGCGATGGTTTTGTTGAGCCGTTCGGTTAGTCCATTCGTCTGCGGATGATAAGCAGTCGTGCGACAGTGGACAGTGCCGCTGAGGTGCATCACTTCTTCAAGTAGTTGAGCTGTGAAAGCTGTCCCTCTATCTCTCATAACCACGGATGGGGCACCATCACGCAGGACGATTTCATGAATGAAGAAGTTGGCGACGTCTTGAGCAGTACCGCGCTGGAGCGGTCTGGTTTCACAGTATCGTGTTAGATAATCTGTCGCAACTATTATCCATCGATTGCCAGCGGAAAACTTCGGAAATGGCCCAAGCAAGTCCATTCCAACTTGTTGAAACGGCGCCTGCGGTGGTTCGACAGGGTGCAACAGACCAGCTGGTGTCAAGGGCTATGTCTTGCGCCGCCGGCAGTCTCTGCATGTCTAAACATAGTGCTAGACGGTACGAGATAGTTTCGGCCAGTAGTACTTGAGGCGGATACGCGAGAGAGTGCGCGTGAACCCTATATATCCAGAAGAAAGTTCGTCGTGACAAGCATGCAGGATGACGTCTCGCATCGTTGATGGCACCACTAGAAGGTTAGTTTCAGCCCTCGGATCAAAGCTCTGCTTGTACAAGACGTTCTTGTGTAGAAAGAACGAAGAAATTACACGTCTGAATGCTCGTGGTGGCTGAGTAATGTGGCCCTCAAGATAGTGAATGATGGGACGCAGCTCTGGGTCATTTCGCCGTTGCTGAGCCAAGTCAGATGCTGTGACGGCGCAGAGGAAACCGTCTTCGTCAATTACTTCAGGCGGAGTCGTTGCAACCGGAGCGCGGGACAGACAGTCAGCATCTGTGTGCTTCCGCCCGGACTTGTAGACAACCGTAACATCGAACTCCTGAAGGCGAACACTCCATCTGGCGAGACGGCCTGAGGGGTCTTTGAGACCCGCAAGCCAGCACAAGGAGTTGTGGTCACTGACTACTTTGAAAGGTCGCCGGAACAAATATGGTCGAAACTTGTCTATGGTCCACACAACAGCTAGACATTGTTTTTCTGTGGTCGAGTAGTTTGCTTCGGCCGAGGACAAGGTACGACTAGCATAGCCGATTACTTTTTCGGCACCGTCTTGCTATTGCACGAGGATTGCTCCGAGACCGATATCGCTCGCGTCTGTGTGTACTTCAGTGTCGGCGTCTTCGTCGAAGTGACCTAGAATTGGAGGTCTCTGAAGTCGCTGCTGAAGCTCGAAAAAGGCGCGGTGTTGCTCGGGTTCCCAAACGAAAGGTACATTGTCTCTTGTCAGGTAATGCAAGGGCTCAGCGATCTTTGAAGAATTTGGCAAGAAGCGACGGTAGTACGCGCAGAGTCCGTTTGTTCGCAGGCGTTGGGAAGGCCGCACCAGCTCGCATTTTTTTCAGGATCCGGGGAAATTCCTTCACGGCTTACGACATGACCAAGGAATTTGAGCTCCTCGTAAACAAAGTGGCATTTTTCGGGCTTCAGTGACAGGCCAGCACTTCGGATGGCATCCAGTACCGCACGAAGACGCTGGAGATGGTGCTCGAAATTCTCCGCGAAAAGGACGACGTCGTCCAAATAAACAAGGCAGGATTGCCACTTCAGACCGGACAAAACTGTGTCCATCATTCTTTGAAAAGTGGCGGGAGCTGAGCACAAGCCAAAAGGAAGGACTTTGAATTCAAAGTGTCTGTCAGGAGTGATAAATGCGGTCTTTTCCCGGTCACGGTCATCGACCTCGATTTGCCAGTAACCACTACGTAGATCCATGGATGACAAGTATCTGGAGTGGCGAAGTCGCTCCAGTGAGTCGTCGATGCGGGGAAGAGGATAAACGTCTTTCTTCGTGACCCTGTTGAGCTTCTGATAATCAACGCAAAACCGCAATGTGCCGTCTTTCTTTTTAACTAGCAAAACTGGAGACGCCCAGGGACTCGTAGATGGCTGAATGATGTCGTCAGCAAGCATTTGTTTAACTTGTTCGCGAATGGCGTCTTGCTCCATTAGAGACACACGGTAGGCGTGCTGTCGGATGGGTCTTTCGGTGGGTTCAGTAACAATCCTGTGCTTGGCAACAGGCGTCTGCTTGATCTTCGATGTCGTGGCAAAGCAGTCGCTAAAGGAAAGCAAAAGAGTGCGAAGACTCCCTTGCTGCGAAGCTGATAGTGCAGAGTTGACATCCAGTTGAACAGTCGACTGCTTGTTTTCATGTGGGACAGCTGAAAGTTCTGCGACTGATACGCTGGTTCTCGCGTCGTTGATTTCTTCGAAGTGAGCGACAACAGCGTTTTTCGTGAAGTGCTGGTATTCGCGACTAAAGTTCGTGAGTAGAATTTCATAAGGCTGCTTGGTCAATTCGAGGAGGCCACGGGCGACGCATACTTGACGAGAAGAGATGATGGATGTATTGCTTTCAACAATTCCAAGCGCAGCTCGGTCGCTGTCGCTCACTACGGTGACCAGGACGCTGGAACGGGGCGGTACTGTCACAGAATCGTCACATACCCGCAATGCTACTTTGCGCGATCTGCAGCCATGCGAACCTGCGATGCGTGAAAATGTTACCAGTAGCTCTGGAAGATTTATAATGGCCCCATATTCTGCAAAAAAGTCCATTCCTAAAATAAGCTGCCTGGAGCATTCGCGTAGCACCACGAAAGATCCTACGAAGGCAGAGCCACAGATATACACTCGAGCAGTGCATGTTCCAACTGGTGTCACGAGATGACCGCCTGCAGTACGGAGCTGAGGGCCATTCCATGGCGTCGTCACCTTTCGGAGAGTCATGACCAATTCACCACTCATAACGGAGTAGTCGGCGCTGGTATCAATGAGGGCGGTGACTTGGTGATTGTCGATGGTTACGGTAATATTAGCGGAAAGTCCTGCGTCGTTATCAGAAGATGTCGGTACAGATAAATCGTCGTGGTTAACTGGTCGCCTCGTAGGATGTTTGTCAAAACGATCAACAGCGGCCCCAGCCCCGGAGGTCGCTGTCCTCAGTTTTGCTGACGTGGGCGTGGACTTGGGGTCCTGTTGCGAATATCAGCGAACGTGCTGGGACGGCTGGGCGAGGTGATGCGGCGAGGAGATGGCGAACGTGATGGGCGTCTGTAAGCAGGCGAAAACGGTTGTTGCGTAGACAGGTACTGCTCAATCTCGCGTGGGCGCTCACCATTGATTGGTCGGCGCGCGTTGGGGGGAAATCCCTGAAGGCCCAGTCACCTATAAGGACACTGGAAATACAGGTGGTCGGCTTCACCACAGTGGTAGCAAAGCGCCCTGTTTCCGAGGTGCGCCACACGCTTGATTTCCGCGTAACCTGTCGCGGAGCCACGTACTCATACGTGTTCCCATTTGAAGCGGGATACTAACGTGGCATAGCTGGAGCAGTGAAAGGCGGACGGCGTCCTGTAGGCAGTTGAGGACTTAGCAACGCTTCCGCATACTTCACGAGTGGGACATCGGCTCGCACTGGTGCCAGTGGCGCCAGTGGTTGGGTAGCAGCCCTGAATTCCTCCTGAATGATGTCGCCAAGTGCAGTAACAGCCGGCTGCGAAGTGGTTGTGTGCACTTTCTCGAGCTCTTCACGCACAACGCTCCGCACGAGCTCGTGCAGTGCTGCTGCATCATGTCCACAGGTGACACACGACACGGCGGCGATGGTGCTTTGGCGGTCCTACTGCCGGGACCGTTATTGAAGCGCTCTCTCCATAGTCCTTGCTTCAGTTATAAATTCAGCGACGGTAGTTGGAGGGTTGCGCATGCGTCCAGCGAGGAGTTGTTCTTTCACCCCTTGCATTAGCAGATGAACTTTCATCTTCTCAGCCATGTCAGGGTCAGCACGTCTGAACAAGCGCGACATGTCCTCGACAAACATAGCCATTCTCCCGTTTGGCTTCTGAAACCGAGTCTGCAGTGCCTGCTTTTCCTTTTCTTTCCTCTCGGGGCTGCTGTATGTCTCACGGAGCTGCCGTTGGAATTCTGGCTATCTGGTGATCGAGCACTCACGATTCTCGAACCACGTACGTGCGTGGTCTTCGAGGGCGAGGTACACGTAACGCAGTTTCCTAGAGTCGTCCCATTCATTGACTGCGGCGACTCTGTCAAAGTGCTCAAGCCAGTCATCTACGTCCTCGAACACGTCGCCGTGAAATGACTTCGGAACGCGTGCTGCGTAGACGACACCCGGAGTGTAAGTAGACTGGACAGTGTCGCCCTGTTGTGACTGACCTGCTCGAGCAGTGACCATCCTTACCGGGCTCACAGGACCGTATTCAAGAGGTAGCCCTTGCAAGCGGCGGCTGTGGCGAAGTGGCTGGTTTTCTTCCGGGTTAGTGGGAATGGTGGCAGGAATTCGAAGCGAGGATAGTAGGATTGATACCCAGCGACAACACCAATTTGCCACGATAAATGCAGAAGAGGCTACAGCCGGTCGCCCTGCAAAATGGCACCGATCGAACAGCACGTCCGCTTCGTTGTCTTCCTCTAGCTCCACGCCACAATCCGCGGTGCGCGAAATAAAACTGCGGACGGCTGTAACCGCACAACGCACACGTATGCACTGAAGTTATGTGTCAATATATGCACGAGTGTGAATAAAACGGGCGCTTTTTTTCTGTTGGCATGGTCCGACTGTCACGTTTACAGCTTGAGCGGCATGGCGAGCAGTGGCGACGACAGTGACAACGAGAATACCCACCGATATGCGTAAGCCGGGGGCCAGCGGCGAGACCGTTACGAAGACACCCATCAGCCCGCCCGCAGCCATGGCCCTCAAGCTTCCGGATTTTCGAGAGGGGACAGAGAAGTGGCAAGTGTATGTCGTTAAGATTGACGCCTACTTCGAAGCAAACGAAGTGAAGGTTGACGCGAAGAAAAGGGCCTTGTTGGTGGTAGTTGTTAGGACTGTTGAAATCCTTTGCGGCAGAATCTCACCGCGAAAACCCAGCTCGCTGAGTTATGAAGACGTTGTTTCAACCTTGAACGAGCACTATGATCCGTCCCCTAACGAGATGTCAGAAAGCTTCAAGTTCTTTCAAAGAAGCCAACAAGGGAAGTCCGTGTGGGCGTTTATCCTCGAGATTCGCAAGCTAACTCATAACTGCAACTTCTCTTCGATTTTGGAGCGAATGCTGAGGGACCGCAGCGTTTGTGAAACGCTCTCGAAAAACCTGTAGAAACAACTATTAGACAAAAAGGACTTGACGCTGGCAGAAGCGGAAGTACTAGCTCTAGCAGCCGAAATCGCCGATTTGGGGTCGCCACTGATGACCGCGCAAGGTGACACCGTCGGTGTGTTCAACGTGAGGCATAGCAGGCAACCCGAATTCAGCAGGAACGAACGGAGCAGCTTATCGCAGCACTGCAGCTGCTGTGGCAAACAGGGACATCAAGCCAGGGAATGCTCATTACGATGGCGCAAGTGCTACAAATGCGGGTGACAAGGTCACTTGGCGCAAGTATGCACGCGGACAGCCACCACGAACAGATCCTTCGCGATAACAGAGTGTTCAGCGGAAAGCGAAGAGAACGAATGTAACACACTACAAATATGATCAGTAAAGAGTAATGGAAGCCTGGTTCCGACCCTACACAAACAGCTACATGGAACGAAGTGCCACCGAATATGGTAACCGACAGAGGTTTACCTGTCTGCGTAGTGCTTAAAGCGATATACGAAGCCCATCGTCATAAGCGGCCACCGCTTTGCAAAGCAGCATTAACTCTGTCATGCTATCTTGGGAAGACACCCGTGCGGGGCGTTTTCAAAACGCAAGCTTCCTAGAAGTCTGCAACAGTTTACTACGATCTCGTTGTGTTAGACTGCGGAGGTCCTACCTAGTCTTTGCGGCCGTGACCTGTTACAAATGCTCGAGAAACAAAAGGCACCGCTTCTTCACATCGCGTCACTCTCATCGGACGGGAAGCTGGAGAGTCGGACAGCGGCACCCGTGATGCAACAGTACGCAGACCATTTTGCGGAGAGCCTGGGAGCCATCAAGGGACCACCATCACAGCTTCATATAAAGCATGGAGCAACCCCGAGGTTCTGTAGGGGAAGAAAACTTCCATTTTCTTTGCTAGACAAACTGTCCGCCGAGATATGTCGAATCATGGCCGAAGGCATTATTACTCCAGTTTCCTATTCACAATGGGGAACCCCGGTGGTGCCCGTGCTAAAACGGTAGGGAACAGTCCGCATCTGGGGCAACTTGAAAGTTACTCTAAACCCAATAGGTGAAATGGAAAGTTATCTTCTACCCGTAGTGGACGACATTTTCGCTATGCTTCGTGGAGGGTAGCAGTTCACCATCTTTGATCTGCGTGATGCCTACAACCAAATTCTTCTAGACGAAGATTCGCGCAATTTAGATAAACACTCACAAGGGTCTCTTTTGTTATAATAGGCCACCGTTTGAGATACGCTCCGCTCCTGCGATTTTGCAAAGAACAATTGAGCAGGTGCAGCAAGGCCCCGAAGGTTTTAAGCGTACTTAGACGACGTCCTGATGGCACATGCCAATGATAAGCGAGATGCGAAGCTTCAAGCAGTCTTCTAGCGGTTCAGGGAATACGGCGTGAAGCTCCGCTCGGACAAGTGCCGAATAGGTGATGAGTCAGTTACGTATCTAGGACACAGAATTGACGCGGCAGGGTTGCACCCATCAGAGAAGAACATCGAAGCAATTCAGCTGGCACCGACTCCTAGCAATGTCGCGGATTTGCGGTCATTTTTGCATGCTAACTTTCTACAATAAATTCTTGCCTAATCTGCCCACGCTCCTGAGTCCCTATACCTTCTTCTAGAAAAGAAATCGAAATGGTCTTGAGATGAGCGCGACAACGATGCCTTTCGAAAAGCAAAAGCCGTTTGTGTTCCGCGCCTGTGCTAACTCTCTTCGATCCCGCACGAGAGCTATTTCTCGAGTGCGACGCGTCACCCTACGGTGTGGGAGCGGCACTATTCAGCCGAATTGAAGGGCAGTATCAGCCCCTTGGATTTCGATCCAGGACGCTTACTGCCGCAGAAAAGAATTATTCACAGATTGAACGTGAGGCATTGGCTCTGCTTTATGGCGTCTCGCGATTCCGAGATTATCTACTGGGCAGACAGTTCACGCTTCTAACAGACTATCAACCATTGTTGGGTCTCCTAAGAGCGGATCGTCAGACGCCGGCTATGGCCGCTGAGCACATTCGGTGTTGGGCCATCATACTTCGTGCCTACAGTTATCGGTTGCAACATCAACCGGGTAAACTCATGTGCAACGCTGATGATCTGAGCGGTCTGCCCCAACCGTTACAGGAAGGAGTGGATCAGGAGGAAGAAGCTTAAGTTGTTCTGACCCTGGACCAGTGGGATCAGCCGGCCCTGCCATGGAAGGAACTCCAGGCCCTCGCCGTCGCGGATGAGGTACTTTTCCAGGTGCGCAAGTACAAGATACTACTTGGGAAAGCTATACAGGCGAAGAGGGAAAACAACTGGAAATTTGCCTGGGTTTCTGACGGCAAGATACTCATGAGGAAGGCTGAAAACACAAGGGTAGTACAGGTGTCCTGCGAAGAAGACCTGGCGAAAATAGTATGACGAGGTCCTTGATAACTTCTATTATCTCTAACCATGGCCAAAGACCGTACATCGAAGACTACGCGTGATTTAGCCATGTTTTACAGCAACGTCCGTAGTATACATAAAAATCTAAACCTACTTTTGTCCCTTATCGCACAACATAAACAGAAGTGCGATATCATAGCTGCCACAGAAACTTGGTTAAAAAAGAACGAAAACGTGTGTATCCCTGGGTACAAAACAGTATCTGAATCACGTGGTTCAACGTCTCGTGGGGGTGGTGTTGCTTTTTTTGTACGGTGTGGGCTAGCATTTTCTATCGTTTCGTCGGCCACAGTCAGTCTCCCACACATTGAAACATTGTTTCTTCGATTGGAAAGCTCACTCTTAGTAGGGGTGGTTTACAGGCCACCGAATTCAAGCATACCTACCTTCTTAGCTAAACTAGAAGAAATTTTCTTGTTACTCTTACACGATAACATTCCTGTTGTAATCGTTGGTGACATTAATATCGACAGTATTAATTCAAACAACATTGAATATACTAATGTGCTGCAGTCATATAATTTTCATAATATTATTACTGTGCCAACACGTATAACTGCTTCATCAGCAACTCTAATCGATCACGTCTTGACAAACAAACCAACTAATGTAGATGCCCGCGTACTTCAGCAAACTATTTCAGACCATTTGCCAATACTTGTTAATATAAAAATCCCTGTAATTGAGAAATCTCACAGCAGGAAGACATTTATGAAGGTTGATTACAATCATGCCCGAAGCCTTTTGTTGGCATGCCAGGCAGATACAATTTATCATGCTGACGTGAATACTGAATTCTCGAATCTAATTCAGATTTTAAAGGACATAATAAAGAGTAGCCAACGTGAAATTTGGAAGCGTTCCTACAACGAGCCTGTTTGTGCATGGATGACTAATAATATACTTGACCTTCTTAAAGTGAAAGACTACTGGTACCATAAATGGACGCACAACAAAGGCAATGGCTTCTACCTAAGTGAGTATAAAAAAGCCCGTAATAAAACAGTATCTGTGCTGCGTAAGAGGAAAAGAGATTACTACTCCGGGCTGATTATTCGCGCGGCAGGTAATTCTAAGAGGATCTGGCAAATTGTGAACGAGGTCATTTCCCAGTCTAGCAAGCAACACATTTCTCCTGATAACGTAACGGAAAGTACAGTTGAAAACTTCAACACATATTTCACAAGCATAGGTCCTAATCTTGCAAAAATACTTCCCGATCACAACTTGCCCGCACACTCCTTCGCCCCTATCGTCAATTCCTTCGTAATGCGCGACATTGATTTGCATGAAATACTAAACGCTGTGAGCAAACTGAACATTGGAAAGGCAGCAGGACCTGACGGGATAACTGTGAGGTTAATCAAGGAAAACATTGATATATTGGGTACCATTTTACTCCGCCTATTCAATCATTCATTGCGTGCGGGAATCTACCCATCGACGTTGAAAACTGCTAAGGTGACTCCGATCTTCAAAGATGGAGACAAATCTGACCCATCATGCTACCGTCCCATATCTGTTCTTAGTGTTATCAATACTATCTTCGAAAAACTTCTTGCTAAGCGCATTCATTCTTTTTTTGAAAAATATAATGTACTTTGTCCACAACAGCATGGTTTTCGACCTAAGCACTCTACGTCCACAGCAGTACTTTCATTAACACAGATTATAAACACAGCTCTTTATAATAACCAACTAGTGTCAGTTATTTTTCTTGACTTAAAAAAGGCTTTCGACACCGTCAATCATGGCATCTTACTCAATAAGTTAAGCGCTTATGGGTTTCGTAACAATGAACTTGATTTTTTTTCGCAGTTATTTTGATAATCGAAAACAAATCGTACACATGAACGGCATAACGTCAATCCCTCAGCACCTTAGCACAGGAGTACCACAGGGTTCAATACTCGGTCCCCTGTTTTTCACAGTTTACATAAATGACTTGCCCCAAACATTAAAATTCGCTGATATATCAATGTATGCTGATGACACCGCTATGATAATTACAGGTGACAACATCCAGGAACTACAGGAAAAAGCCCAAATTGAGCTTGCTAATCTTTCCGCATGGTTCTTTGCGAATAAACTAACCATTAATACTACAAAAACTAAATATACCGTTTTCCACTCACGTTCAAAAATTATCTGTAATGGATCTGTCTCACTGCATATAAATCAGTGCCCACTCGAACGCACCGATTCATATACCTACCTTGGCGTTATTCTTGATCACCATCTAAACTGGCAGCGTCACATCGAAGCTCTTTGTTAAAAGTTGGCATCTGGTTGTTATGCATTGTTTCAGGCACGGAATCATTTTCCAAGAAACATTCTCCGCATCCTGTATTTTTCATTTTTCCAGTCTCACCTAACGTACTGTATTGATTCATGGGCCTGGACATTCAGTACTTACCTAGATCCTGTTCGACGTCTACAGAAACGAGCCGTCCGAACTATTAACTTCTCGCGGAGAAACGAAGCAAGCAAACCAATTTTTGCTAAACTACAAATCATTCCGTTCGATTTCTTACGCGAAATAAGTATGGCAAAATGCATTAGCAGTGTAATAAAGGACAACTATCCGTTTAACATATCAATACTACGTGTGCCAAATCGTCCAACAAGAAACAAAACAATTGGGAACTTTAATATACCACTGGCAAGAAATCAATATGGCCAGAGACTAATAGAATTTATTGGTATTAAAATATGGAACGACATACCAATAGAGGGAAAGCAGAGCAAGAACGTTTCACACTGGTTAAAAAAAATACTATCAACAGCAAATGTCATCTGCACACGTATAGACACATGTGACGTGCGCAACCTGTAGATACATTAATGTTTTCTTTTGTTCTCGTATCTGTTTTTTTTTTTCTATGAATGCTGTTATGCTTTCCACATTTAAGTTATAAACGACATGTCGTCACGTTGTTGTATACTATATATTCTGTGGCTATTATGTTTCTTTTACGCCCCGCCACGGTGGTCTAGTGGCTACGGTACTCGGCTGCTGATCCGAGGGTCGCGGGATCGAATCCCGGCCGCGGCGGCTGCATTTCGATGGAGGCGAAATGTTGAGGCCCGTGTGCTGTGCGATGTCAGTGCACGTTAAAGAACCCCAGGTGGTCGAAATTTCCGGAGACCTCCGCTACGGCGTCTCTCATAATCAGAGCTGGTTTTGGGACGTTAAACCCCACAAATCAATCAATATGTTTCTTTTACTTTTTTGCTGTTTTTCTTTTTTTATCTGCTATTTCTCATTTTTTCTATGTAAGTGTCATTGACGATTGAAACTGTCAGTTACGTGTCTACAATTGTACATTTTTCTAATTATATGTCTGTAAATGGCCCCAATACTAGCCTTCGGCTACGGGGCCATACAGTGTTTGCAAGCGATCTGTGTTGATTCTATGCGAATGTGAATAAACTTCAAACTTCAAACTTCAAACCGGGAAGGTTGGCCGAAAAAACTCGACATAGACGCTAAAGAAATTGCCAAATTTTACAAAAAGCGGCATGAGCTGTCTGTTCGTGAAGAACTTCTTTACTGGGACCATCGCTTGGTAGCGCCGACAGCAGCGTGCGGGAAGTTGCTAAAGCTACTGCATGAAGCCTACAAAGCAGTTTCCACCATGAAGGCGAAGTGGTGGCGGGCGTAGAGCAAGACATCGAGCTCGTTACGGCGACATGCCAAAACTGTGTGCAAGGGTTGCCGATGCCTCATGCAAAAGAACCAGTAAATTGGCCCGCGACGCAGAAAGGTGGTCGCGTTTACGTGTGGACCATGCGGGACCAATAAAAGGGGAAATGTTACTCATTGTCGTTGACGCGCACACAAAGTGCATTGAGGTGCATTTCGTGTCGCAGGCCAGCTCGTATAGCAGTCGAGGCCCTCAGGACGATATTTAGCGATTGCGGTACACCGCGCACGGTGGTTTCCGACAACGGGACGCCATTCACTGCACGAGAGTTCGAGCAGTTCATGGGGCGCAATGCAATACTGATGACGGAAAAGTTGAAGAATGTTGTTTCATATTGGATGACGTTGATGATGCCTCTGTAATGGGATCAGAGCTACAAAGCATGCAGCCCTGTGTTCTTTGAAATGATTCCGCGAACTCGATATGCAATGCACTCTCCGCGACATGTAGTGGTGTATTATTATTCTGCCACAGAACATTACATTTGTTAATGCGATTCCTCGGCAGACATTATACCTGTTTAGGTCTTTTAAGAAAGAGTTTTCAAGCACAGGCGTAGCTCAGTGGTAGAATGCTCGACAGCCACGCAGAGGATGTGGGTTCGAATCCACGCAGTGGACGTGGGTTTGTATCCTCCTTCATCCTGGTTATTTTTTCTAAAATATGCGCAATAGCGGATACGGACACCGGCGGCAGCGGCGGAGAACTACGGCGCCAAAACCGGCCCTTGTTGTGATCTCATAACAGCTTACGGTGTAAGAAATCCTGCGGATCCCACGCACCCTGGGAATCGGCTTCAGGCATAGCAATCAGCGAGGAAGCTGCATGTGAAAGATTATTTGCCATTCAGATATTTGATTAAATTTAGGGGTTTTACGTCCCGAAACCTCGATTTCGTTATTACAGACGGCGTATGGGAGGGCTCCGGAAGTTTCGGCCACCCGGGGTTCGTTAACGTGCACTCACTTCGCAGCTGCCCCGCTTCGGTGGTCTAGTTGGTACGGTACTCGGTTGATGATCCGAGGTTCACGGGATCAAATCCCGGCCGCGGCTGTTACGCTTGGATGGAGGCGGAATGTTGAGGCCCCTGTGCAGTGCGATGTCAGTGCACGTTAAAGAACCGCTGGTGGTCGAAATTTCCGGAGACCTCCACTATGGCGCCTCTCATAATCAGAGCCCATAAATCATATCATCAACTCACATATCACCGTACAAGGCACTCAACATTTTGATTCCATCGAAGTGGTGCCGCCGCAACCGGAATACGATCACGCGACCCCCCCGATGAGCCGCCGAGCACGATAGCAAACACCATGGCGTGGCGTGCCGTTCAGTGGAGTATTACGAATAAAGGGAACGTTTTTTTGAGCATTGCATCAGGGCTAGGTCAGCTAGTATACCCCCCAGGTAAGCGATAATAGCACCACTAGCGCCAGTTTGTCCCCTGGTGTTTGGTAGGCCAAACTGTGAAACCAAAAAACAATAAAAAAATTGCTGATGCTGCTATGGCAACGCTTTTGTTGATGAGAGAGGTCGGAGCGCCGAGCTGCTTGTCGTCTGCTATGCGTTCGACGAGCGCGCGACGGCTTGCTTCTTTTTTTCAGGCTGCGTTGCTGCTGCATGTCTTGTTTTCGACAACTTTCGCTTGCTATTTTCTCGAACTTTCAGCCCAGCCACAAAACATTTGTTTGTAAACATTTCTCCGTTTCGATGCGCACGAGCCAGCGAGCCTTGAAGCGTGACAGTTTTGTTTGAGCAAGAAAACGGTGCAGTCAGAAAATGTGGTTTATTCACTCATTTTATTAGCAACGCATTGCAAACGATAAAACACAATAGATGTCACAATAGTACAGAGCAGTGTATCTCGTACGACAAATACAAGTGTTCGCATTCTGTATCGGTTACACAAGCATAAGAGAAGTCTTCACAGAATTCATCGTATACAGAATATCGCTGCAGGGGTCACCAAGTTTATTGGCGGTACACAATTCTCCAGAAACGACGGTTCATAGTAACACGTTTATGAATAATGAACTCATCATGCAGTGCAGATGACCTGCACGTTTAGCCCAACACTACCAGCCCCCCTTTTTATGAAGCTTGCTAGTCGAAATAACCTTCTATATAGCAAGCTAACTTCCTATATAACTCAGCTTGTGCTAATGTACCATTACATACTGAGCAAATTATACTTACGTTATAACCCTTGGCTATGTTTCTCGATACCTCGCGTAAACCTTCGTTCAAAGCTGTAGCATTGCTAACAGGGCATCATTACAGAATTTTACAGCAGTACATTGCAGTTATTACTCGCAATTCGTAATGGCCATATATTCTATCACAGTTTAGGCATGAGTATCACTATCCTACAACATCAAACAACAAATGACACCCTGTAGACAGAGTTTTCCATTGAGAAAAAAATGCACTATAGGTAAGTGTCGATGGTTAATTATCATTGGAAACTGGGCTAGTACAGAGTCATGTGCAAAGTTCTGATTTCATCTTCTCACTTAACTTTCTGCCATGCCTTGCCATGATTGGCTTCTCTAGGTATGCTCTCTGTTGCCATTAATGGCGAACGGTTGTCTTGTCCTCGCATCAGATGATTTGCCCCCGTCCATTCCATCTTATTTTCTATTAATATGTCCTTAACACACACACGCATGTTCCCTAACGCGCTCGTTAATGTAGTGGGATGGGGAGCCCGCTCCTTAATGGCGGGCTAGCTCCGTCAATGCTACACTTGCAATTTTCCGTGCCATTTCTCGATGCGTCGTCCTCAATTTAAGCTGAACCCTCTTAGCCTCGGAGTTTCTGCCCCGTAGATGAGGACCGGTAAGATGTAGCTGTTGTACACTTTCCCCTTCAGAGACAGTGGTAAGATACCATTAATTAACTGACAATCCCTGCCGAATGTATTCCGCCCCATTCTTATCCTTTCAGTTATGTCAACCTCGTGGATTGGGTCAGGACTCACTACCTGGCCTAAGTAGACATATTCATTTACCAATTCCAATGGCTCGCCAGCTATGCTGTGCTCTTCCAAGAACTATTGAAGATTAGTTCAGTTCTATGCATATTAATTTCCGGGCACACCAGTCTATTTTACCTGTTTAGGTAAGTAATAATTCTTTGTAATTCGTCTCCCCAGTTACTTAGCAAGGCAAGTCATCAGCAAATCTGAGATATCTGAGTGATTCCTTATTACCCCTTACACTCACCTGTTCCTAATCCAATGTTCTACATACCCCTTGCAAATATGCTGTGAATAACATTAGAGAGATTGTGTTCCCTTGTCTTACGC
>JABSTT010004947.1:0-20551 GCA_013339685.2 Hyalomma asiaticum
ATTGTAATTTTTATAGTCATGCTGTCACGTGGTCGCGACGATTAAGGTTGCAGGAGACGTCAGAGCGTTGACAGTCAAACTGTTTATTGTGGGAACCTGTGCCCAGCAAAGAAAAGCATACCGCACAGCGAGATGCTAGCTGCGCGAACAGGCGTCGGTCTACGACAAAAACGGTATAGCAGTGAGATGCGTCGGCTTTTATACCCTGTCAAAGCGCGTTCAGGTTTATCTATGATATTCTAGAAGGCACTCAAATGCGCGCGTCGGCTTTGCAGAGTTTGTAGAAGGGCGAAGAACATTCCCGAAGCGGCATGCAAGATGACAGTGACCTGTCCTGCGCGCAACAAGAAAATGATAACGGCTTTTTCCATAAACAAACCAATAAAAGAGGGCGTGTCACTGTTCCCCCCTGGAAAATCATCGTCCCGATGCTGACAACAAAACATGAAAGTGGAAATACATGCAATAAATGAAGTAAGCTAACAAGATGTGAACTTAGCGCGCGTAATAAGATTTAAAGCACACCAAGTGTACAACTTCGCATCGTGCGCGGCGCTTTGAAATGAAGTTAAGCCATTGGCTGCGGCATGATAGTGAAATGCACCACAACGACGGCGAACGTTGTACGGTCGAAAGCAACGCCGCAGGAGACTTTCATTGAGTCAGCGACGTCGTATCGGCGTCCACACGTAGACACGGTCGCCGGGTCGGCATTCTATGAAGCGTCACCGAACATTGCAGTGACGGCTGTCGGCCCTATCCTGGTTCTTGATACGCAGGCGGGTGAGCTGTCGAGCTTCATCAGCGCGTTGCAGGCAGCTAGCAACGTCGAAATCTTCGTCGGTGACGACCGGTAGCATGGTATCAAGCGTCGTTGCTGTGCTCCTTCGGTAGACAAACAACCTTAAATGGTTGTTGGTCACGTGTCGATGCCCGCGCAGGCGCTCCTGTGAAGCACCGAGCTTTATATTTCAATATGCCTTCCGGAATAAAACACGTTGGTAGTGAACGCTCCTCCTGTAGTCCTGTCTTCTTTTCTGTCGTGTTCTTCGCGCTCAAAAATTCCTCTCAAAAGTTACATGGAGTCACATGTGTCGTTCATTGCAGGGCTGCGTTGTAAGCGGTCACATACGGAAGTATGACGTCCAACGTCTTGCACTAGACGTCGGCGTATATCACCAGCATGTCGGCGATGGTCTTATTTAGACGCTCGGTGAGGTCATTCTTCTGCGGGTGGTACGCGGTGGTTCGTCGGTGGCTTGTCTGGCTGTACCTCAAGGTCGCCTGGGTTTGGTCAGCCGTAAAGGACGTACCGCTGTCAGTGATCAGGATCTCTGGGGCGCCGTAACGCAAGATTGTGTTCTCAACTGAGAACTTGGAAACCTCGGCGGCACTGCCCTGGGGCAGGGCCCTTCTTTAGGCGTAGCGGGTGAAGTAGTCAGTCGCTACGACGATCCATTTATTGCCGGAAGTTGCCCCGCCACGGTGGTCTGGTGCCTATGGTACTCGGCTGCTGATCCGAGGGTCACGGGATCGAATCCCGGCCGTAGCGGCTGCACTTCGATGGAGGCGAAATGTTGAGGCCCGTGTACTGTACGTTGTCAGTGCTCGTTAAAGAACCCCAGGTGGTCAATATTTCCGGAGCCCTCCACAACGGCGTCTCTCATAATCATAGCGGGTTTTGGTACGTAAAACCCCAGGAATCAATCAATCAATCAATTGCCGGAAGTCGACGTGGGGAGCAGCCCCAGTAAGTCCATACTTTTTAACGCCAGCAGTTGCAGCAAGCAACACCATTCTATAAGTAGGGCCGCCTCGATCGACGATCGCAGATGGGTACAAGATAGCACAGTTCCGAGCGAGGCCACCGCTCAACCTCCCTAGTGCAAAGTCACCAATTAGGTGATGGTGGTTGAGGGAAGCTCTTAGCGAATTCTTTCGAAAAATTCTGACACACCAGATACGAAAAATCTGCTTTGCCGCTAGCCACTTACCGTTTGCATCTATACTCTCGAATACAGGGGAGGCTAGCACCATTTAAAGCGTAAGCTGTTATGAGATCACAACAAGGGCCGTTTTTGGCGCCGTAGTTGTCCGCCGCCGCCGCCGGCGTCTGTAACCGATATCGCGCAAATTTTAGAAAAAATCACCAGGACCGAGGAGGATTCAAACCCACGTTCTTTGCGTTGATTCGAACCCAGACCCCCTGCGTGGCAGTCGAGCATTCTACCACTGAACTACGCCTGTGCTTGAAAAATCTTCGCTAAAAAAACCTAAAAGGTATAACGTCTGCCGAGGAATCGCATTAACAAATGTAATGTTACGTCCTAGAACAATAATACGCCACTATACGTCGCGGAAAGTGGATTGCATAACAAGTTCGAGGAATCATTTGAAAGAGCACAGGGTCGCATGCTTTCTAGCTCTGAACCCATTACAGATGATGATTTGATTTGTAGGATTTGACGTCCCAAAACCAGCTCTGATTATGAGAGACGCCGTAGTGGAGGTCTCCGGAAATTTCGACCACCTGGGGTTCTTTAACGGGCACTGACATCGCACAGCATATTTCGCCTGTAACGGGCACTGACATCGGCGGCTGCATTTCACCTCCATCGAAATACAGCCGCCGCGGCCGGGAAAATATCCCGCGACCTTCGGATCAGCAGCCGAGTACTATAGCCACTAGACCACCCTGGCTGGGCGAACCCATGAGAGAGGCTATCAACATCAGCATTATGAAACAATCTTCTTCCACTTTTCCGTCATTATTATTATGAAGCGCTGCCATTTGAAGCAGTTTTGTCGTATCGTGCCATGCGTCACGTGGCAGGCGACGTGCGCCGCTCCGTCAGCAACCTTACTTGGCTCTTCGATAGACCTGATGGCGCTTCCTCGTAAGGTGCGGACCGCTGCTGAAGAAGCGAATCGCAGAGGTACGCGCGCTGCTGCAGCAAGGCAGCTTCGGCCACAACAGACAGCTGTGCAGAGAGAAGTCCAAACCGCAGCTCGCCGTCGACGCCGGGCCGAGAGTTCTGCTCGTTCTGGGGAAAACGACAACAAGACTCTCTCAAAGATATCCGGTAACACAGATTTCCACGTTACAATACCGCGGTATTTTGGCGTAGTGGGTACTTCCCTACTTGGCGAAATGATAAGAGTTATGGCGCAGGGGATACCTACCACCTCTACTTGTACTAGTTTCCTCAAGTGTTTAAAATGGCCTCTAAGAAGGTCGCTCCTCCAGCTTACGCTGCTACTGTCCTGCGGTTCCGCGCAGGCCTGGCTCTTTTTTTACACTACCACTATAGTGTAAAGCACGTACTAGATTTTACTACTAAGTACGTACTAGATAGCACGTACTAGATAGCACGTACTAGATTTTAATTGCCGATGTTGTCGCGAGGTGTAGCTATGTCCCCCCACTTGTTTACTTTTCTGCTTTATTCGGTGTCAGTAATATGTTATCTCAAACTGTCATGCTTTCAGGGAAACCTAAGTGTGAAATTCACATCTGGAAAGAGAAGGTGGCTGAAGGCCCGTCAGCGAATTGCCGAAGAGAATATGAGTACTTATGTCCGAGGTATTTTCAGTATAAGGTATATGACGCAACTTGTCTTTAGTGCGATCGTTGCTCAGTTGCATAAGACAAAAAGAAAATGCCGCCTGAATAACTCCATCGGCCAGCTTTCACTACTTGCATGAAGGCACTTGTGGAAGTCTACTCGAGCAATGATTAAAATTGTTTCTTTTTAGAAGACTAGTACTGAAACAATTTTTGTTAGCTTCCCCAAGGCTGTATGCCGTATCAAAATCGCCACTACGTTTAATAGCTTAAACAATATCAGACCTCTAAACATTACTTTATCAACACATTTAAAGTCGAGACACGTGAAGAACGAACGATACTCTCACTCCAGGACAAGGAAAACAGTTTATCAAGACTTGATACTGGGCGAGATGGTGCATATTCTTTATATCAGGGTAAAGTAGGCGCAGGAACAACACTCACAGTGACAAAAGGAGACAGTACAAGGTCTCCTCTTGTCACTGTGAGTGTTGTTCCTGCGCCCACATTACCTTGACAAGGAAAACATATTGAGATCATGTGTACGTCATTTCACAGCCAATGTGATGGCGGAGGTGTCGTAGTGCCTACTGCCGAAGCAAGGGGAAGTAGGAAGACAAAACAGGTAACCCTATGTCTAGATGCTAATCCACAAATCTAGAATGAATGTTACCACACGAAATGACATCGCTGGCATAAGTGAAACTGCTCATAAATACCTAAGTTTTTGTTTACTTCAGCAAAAAACGCATTTGCCATTGTTCCTAAATACGGGGCGATATTTATCTAAAAGAACCTTCGGCTTCAAATGCACCTCTGTTGCACCTAGATAAGAAATCCAACTGTACATTTAGCATTACATCGAATAACAGATTGAGGTATACTAGTGGACGTGAATCGTGGGGAACACATTTGCGGCTCTTATTGAGATTTGAGGAAACAGTACACGAGTCGGCATTTATATAGACATTTTCCAGCGATCCATATGTATGCAATCAATCACGTCTTCATTGTATACCTAAATTACCGAAAGGCTTATGCTGCGCAGAGAATCCCGTGTGGCACGTGCCGACTTATCAAGTCCGGATTAGCATATGTACGCACCTTATCCCGCATGCGCCTTACGTGATGGGATATGCGCATGTTAATCATCACATGCAATTATGCGCGACTCGTGATCGGGTACAAACATATTCCATACATTTACAGATATTTGACCACCTACAACATCAGCGCGCTTTCCAGGCGAAAGCCTTCGAACACTGTGTTTCAATCTTTCGCTGTGAGATGCAGAAAAAATATAAGCCACTTCACGAAAGCTCTAGTAGTGTAGACTGTTTGGCTTGCGTTTCTGCTGTGTGTATAATCGGCGTTATTAGATTATTTCGCCTAATTTGATTTAATCATACCAATATTACACGTAATACGTAATTTGAATGTAATTATCTCACTTATCTTAACCCTTCTGAGTCTGGATCCATTGAGTTTATCTTTAACCATTATTTATTGGTTTTATGGGTTTTATGGCAATTAATCGGCGTTTGTAAGTTCGTGTTGCTGCGGCGCACTGATTCGCATGTGTTTCTCTTGTGTTTGTCGTCCAAGTTACTTAATTAAACACGCTTAATTTGATTTCATTATGTGCTTAATTATTCTGAATGTGTAGCTTATCTGATTACGGTTCTGTGCATTATTCTAACTATCGGTCAAAATATTTGGGTTCATCCGTCGAAAAAGCACGACTTCATTATGATAGACGCCGTCGTTGAGTGCTCCGGAACTTTCGACCACCTGGGGGATTTTAACGTGCACTGACATCGCGCAGTACACAGGCCTGTGCAATTAGCCTTCATCGAAATGCCGCCGTCAAAGCCGATTACATTACCCATTCTTGAAGGAGCACTGACACCAAAATATCGCTGCTGGGGTAGACTGCGGGATGGATTTTTGTGGGCATGCACATGCCATCTGCCAAATTTCAACACCGGCTGCGATTCTGAAGGTAGTTTAAACGAATATTAAAGTTCCTGTATGAAATCGAGCGCTACATGCCGAACATCGCGACATCGACAACACCAAACTCCTAACTTCCGCGACGTCACCACGGCAGCCCAGCTCCGAGCAGTGCAGCTAGTAATGATGACGTCATAGCCACCATTGCCTCTTCGTCGCGCCTGCGTTAGCAGACTACACAGTGATACCAATTAAGCCTCAAGAAAACTGTTCCCGCCCGACGATGGTGGTAGCAACAATGACAACAAAGCGCGGGACGTGCGACAGGCGAAAGAAAACGAGCACGCGTTACAGGTCGCGCGGAAATGTGTCACAGTTCTTTGTGCCCACGTGGCCGAATTTGCTTACTCCTTTGCGAATGCTAGGTGGCGCCAGTTGCACTCAGCGGATTCTCGTTTTTTTTTTCAGCTGTCCTAAACTGAAACGCACACTAGTCGGTAATAAACTGGTCGTAAATAATTATCTGTCGCGCTCTGTAGCCGTTGATGTGCCGTAGTATGACTAACAGGTGCCCCCAGCTACATATTGCAGAAAAAAAAAATCACAGCATATCCACGGGGTGAATGATGATGAGTGGGCGAAGCTCCGGAGGGAATCATCGGTAAACCGTGAATCTTTCGCGTAAACCGCCCAGTCGATCATCATGTAAAGGCGTGAGAAACACTGTATTCGTACGCTGGGATCTCGCGTTTAAGGGGGATATGCTGTGCTAGAGCCAGGCCTGCGCGGAACTGCAGGACAGTGACAGCGTAAGCAGGAGGAGCTACTTTCTTAGAGGCCACTTTAAACACTTGAGGAAACTAGTGCAAGTAGAAGTGGTAGGTATCTCCTGCGCCATAACTTATCATTTTGCCAAGTAGGGAAGTACCCACTACGCCATAATTACCAGTGCCTCCGTAATGGGTTCAAAGCTACAAAGCACGCAGCTCTGTGTTCTTTCAAATGATGCCTCGACGTCGTTATACAATCCATTTTCGCGTCGTGTAGCGGTGTATTACTATTTTCAACGTAACATTACGTTTGTTAATGCGATTCCGCGGGAGACATTATACCTGTTTAGGTCTTTTAGCGATAATTTTTCAACCACAGGCGTAGCTCGAGTCTGGTCTCACCGAGTCTGGTGTGCGGACGCGTCATGGCTTGCTCCGTGGATAGCGTTTCAGCGGCCGCGTCTGGCCGTGGTGTGGGAGGTTGTAGCCTGCCTGCGGGCTACAAGCTTCTTCTGCCGACGTTACCGTCGGACGAAACCATGAAACTGTGTGTTTTTCTTCACTGTGACGTCGGGGGAAGACCCTACAGGATTGAAGATTTCCGATCACCGCTGGAAGAACTCGGCGTCTTGAAAGCGGTGAGTGGCATTGGCCCATACCAAATGAGCCACGTTTGGATGCTTAAGCTGCGTTCCCAGGAAGAGAAAAATCTGCTCATTAGCAGCGGAGGACTTAAGGTGAAAGGGCGGTACTGCGCTAGTAATCGACCCTGTTAAGCAAGAGCTTACTGTGAAAATACATTGGGTAGCGTTCGATGTGCCGAACGAGGCTATCCGTAGTGTGTTGAGTGAGTACGGTGACGTGAAGGACGTCAAGCAGGAGGAGTGGAGTGTGCCAGGATTCGAACAGGCTGAGTCGACTACGCGTGTCGTTCGTATGATTCTCCGCAAGGGCATCACTGCGGACGAATTGCCAGACCTGTGCAAGCTTCAAGGAGGGGCAGTTCTGGTAGTGGTGCCAGGCAGGGCACCCAAATGCCTGCGCTGCCGAATGAAGGGGCACATCCGCCGTGATTGTCGAACACCGCGTTGCACCAAATGCCGCGCTTTCGGTCACGAGCGGCAAGATTGCGTTCGCACTTATGCCGCGGTGATCGGTGCTACAGCGTCACATCAGGAGATCCGCGATTTAATGGACGAAGTAGAAGCAGAAGAGGCTGCTTCGCCATCTGTTAAAGAAATCGAGGCAAACCATGACACCACCGGCTGCACAGCGGGAACGCCACCTGCGTCGCAGCATTTGGAAGAACGACGCCTGTGAAACTGTCGCGGACGGCTGCGCCGAAACAGCGCAGTCGGAGGATTCACCGGCCCCACGTTCGGGGACGCGCCCGAAGAAAACGCGTCCGAAGGTGTTGACCGGAGAACGCGAGAGCACGGAGATCGATGGCGGCGCGTCTTTCGAACTAACCGAACAAGGAAAGGAGGCAAACAAGCTCGAGGAAGCCTGCCTTGGAGCATCGGCGGAAATGGATGTGGACCCGGCACTTCTGAAGAGACGCCATGAGGAAGATGACGGAGTTAAAGAACGCGTACAGCGGGAGCTTCAGCCTGTGTGGAAGGTAGTAACTGGAAAGAAGGGGAAGTACGTTCCCCGCACCCGAGCGGCGTCGCTAACCCGCGATGCCCGCTCTGACGAGTGAAAGAGGCTAGCTGTTGGCACCCGCCGGTATACGCCAGGCCTCGGCGTGCCATCGCTTCACAATGGCGACGCTCAACAAGCCTCTTTGCGTGGCCACGCTTAATGTCCGTGGTCTAGGCGCGAGGCGCAAGCAGTATCAACTGAAGCGTCTGGCGCAGGATCTGGACTTAGATGTGCTCGCGATCCAAGAAACAAAGGTTGAAACTGAGAGTCATACCGACGACATGGTAGCCCCTTTCCGAGTGTATTACAACGTATGTGTCAGCCACGCGGCTGGAACCTCCGGAGGATGTTGTTTGCTACTCAAGAACTCAATTGGCATCGTAATAGAAAGTGTCGTTTCTTGTGGCAAGGGTAGGTTTGTGCTGTGCGACTTCAAGTTCGGTGGGTGTGCCTTTCGTGCAGTGTGCATCTACGCTCCGACGAAAGGAAAAGAGCGTTTGCAATTCTTCGAAGACATCTTACATTTTCTGGACTGTGAAAGATCAGTGATTCTACTTGGTGACTTCAACTGTGTTTGTGAAACTAATGATCGTTCTACACACTTAAGTGTGAATGATGCCAGTGCAGTGTTTTTGAGGGAAGTGATTGGTAAACTTCAGATGACTGATGTGGCCTACACAGCAGTCGGCGGGAAACGTCAGCACTTCACTCATTTTCAGGGTAGCAGTCATGCTCGGCTCGACCGAGCGTACGTAAACGCGGAATTAGTACCACTCTGCGAGAGCTATCTGGTGAAACACGTATCGTTCAGTGACCATAGTTTGGTCATATTTGGGCTTGGATCTAAGAGACAAAAGAAAATGGAATGGGGACTTTGGAAGTTTAATGCTAATCTGCTCAAGGATGAAAAGTTTTTAGGTAAGCTGAAGAGCGAAATCAAGCGTTTGACGAATCTCCAGAGAGGCAATGAATTCGATGAATGGGAGAGCTTCAAACAAAATATTAAAATGCAAGCAATAGAAAGAGGATGTGAATTAAGATACTTGATGCGAAGAGAAGAAAGATGGTTACGCTCCCATCTCGATACCTTGGTAGCGGAGGAGACAGGTCGTCCTGGGTCATTCATTAACGAAATAAGTGAAACAAAAATAAAATTAGAAGCTATCGAGCTCCAAAAATACAAGGGCGCAATGGTTCGTGCTAGGTCTGAGAAATTAGTAGTCGGGGAAACGCCGACAAAGCGGGCACTCTCGGACGAGAAAACGTATGCGCGAGGCAACGAAATAGCGGAAGTAGAGTACTCCGGCAATCTAGCTCGTGACCAGCACGCAATTAAAGAGGCATTCGTAGATTACTACAGTAGACTGTTTGCTCTAAGCACACCCAAGAATCCAAGCTTCAGAAAAGATTTCTTGCCAGAGGTACCACAACTGGACAGTGAGCTAACGGCTTCATTAGAAAGAGAAATTGATGTTAAAGAAGTGGAAAAGGCTATTGATGACCTGAACCCCGGAAAGTCTCCTGGTCCCGATGGGCTAACAGCTGCATTCTACAAAGCATTCAAACCACAGTTCGCCTTGATTCTACAGCGAGTTTTTGTTGAAGCGTTTCGCATCGGGTGCTTGCCGCCTTCGTTCGCGCGCGCACACACGGTGCTCATTCCGAAGTCCACTGATGAGGCATTACTTCGATCAGTTAAAGGATATAGACCTATAACGTTAACAAATGTAGATTATAAAATATTTATGAAGGTTCTGGCAAGTAGGTTACAGAGTGTTATTACAGATATAGTCGGGCCACATCAAACATGTGGCATTAAAGGAAGAAGTATATTTACAAATATACATGTGGTAAGGAGTATCCTGGAATATTGTGATGCTAACTTAGGAAAAGTAGCTATGATACAAGTTGATTTTTCGAAAGCCTTCGATATGGTATGTCATGACATCCTCTTTGCTATATTAGAGCATACAGGCTTGGGTTCTGTTCTGTGTGATGGAGTCCGAATGGCATATCAGAATTGCACGACCAATCTGGTAGTAAATGGGGAACTTAGTCAGCGCATTGATGTTAGAGCGTCAGTAAGGCAGGGGTGCCCTATGTCACCATTGCTGTTCGCATTGTTTTTAGAACCTCTGTGTAGGAAAATAATTAACAGTAATGTGTTACAAGGTTTTAGACTGTTATCCTGTGATGTGCGAGTGCTTGCTTACGCTGACGATGTAGCAATAATATGCGCTGACAAAGAGAGCGTTTCAGTGGCTCTGGAAATTACGCAGAGTTTTTGTGACCAAACTGGTAGCTTATTGAATAGGGACAAAAGTTTAGGGTTATGGCATGGTACGTGGCTGCATCCACCAGCTGTCTTTGAGCACCTGCGGTGGAGCACAGTACCGAACACATACTTAGGGGTGCCTCTAGACAGGTACAGAGAAAATACGCAATTTTGGATGCAGAAGGCCGACGAAATGAAAAGAAGGACTTTGTGCTGGGCAGGACGAGATTTGTCAATATTTGCCCGGTCTACTATATGTAATATTTTCTTGGTAGCGAAGATATGGTATCTCCTCCAGGTATTGTACTGCACTAGAAGCGGAATTAAGCGATTCCACAGAGTTTTTGCGACATTTGTGTGGAATTCTCAGTTTGAACGAACGTCGCGGACTAATCTTTTCCGTAAGGTCCGAGATGGAGGGTTGGGTTTATCTCACCTGTTCTTGAAACAGGTGACCAGCAGGTTTTTATTCCTAAGAGATCAGCAAGACCCCTTTATCCGCACAATAATTCAAGTAATGTTACCGGGCGCAATACCAGAATTTGTTGTTTCCACGGTAGAAAATGGCCAATATAGAGTATCCCGTTATTTATGCGAGGTTGTATCTTCCTTTAGGTTCCTCATAGGCAAATTCTCTATTGAGTACTTAAGCAATGTCCCAAGGAAAAGACTGTTAAAAGATCTCATAGACGTAGTGCTTCCCCTTCCGATTTATAGATCTATTTATCGGGAGGGACAAGGAAGTAACGTCCTTAAACGCGTCAAGAAAATGTTAGTTTCTGGCAGGGTAAAAACGTTCTTTTTTGAACTTCACACAGGCACCTTACCAGTTAAAACATGGCTCCAACAACGAGGTATGTTCGTGCCTTGGGGAGTCAATTGCCTTTTATGTCGTAAACCGGAAACTATTGAGCATGTCTTTATTGACTGTTGGGATGCAGTCTTTTACTGGGATGTGCTGCAAAGAACACTGAAGAAGGAACTCCCAATAGATCCCTATGGTATACGATTCTTGCCTGTACAAGGAAATAGTGTCCCCTATGACCTGTTTATGCTTTTAGGACTTTATAGCATATGGAGGTCACGCATGGATGTAAGGAACGCTGATCCTCATACACGATCTGTCAATGCTCATTTTGTTGAAAACGTCACGAAACTTGGTGAAGTGCTAAAGTACCTAGAAGCTGATGAGGAACTTATTCGTATAATAGATAACTTAAAACATCTGAAAGTTCACAAGCATATACAACCAGCCTCATAGACGCTGGCGGGTTCTAAGTGTTATTTTTGTGTTTGCACTGTTTTGTGTTTGTACTGCAATAAAGAAAAAAAAAAAAAAAAAATACGGCCCTACCACTGCCTGAATAAAAAAAAAAAAAAAAAAAAAAAAAAAAAAAAAAAAAAAAAAAAAAAAAAAAAAAAAAAAAAAAAAAAAAAAAAAAAAAAAAAAAAAAAAAAAAAAAAAAAAAAAAAAAAAAAAAAAAAAAAAAAAAAAAAAAAAAAAAAAAAAAAAAAAAAAAAAAAAAAAAAAAAAAAAAAAAAAAAAAAAAAAAAAAAAAAAAAAAAAAAAAAAAAAAAAAAAAAAAAAAAAAAAAAAAAAAAAAAAAAAAAAAAAAAAAAAAAAAAAAAAAAAAAAAAAAAAAAAAAAAAAAAAAAAAAAAAAAAAAAAAAAAAAAAAAAAAAAAAAAGGCATTCGTAGATTACTACAGTAGACTGTTTGCTCTAAGCACACCCAAGAATCCAAGCTTCAGAAAAGATTTCTTGCCAGAGGTACCACAACTGGACAGTGAGCTAACGGCTTCATTAGAAAGAGAAATTGATGTTAAAGAAGTGGAAAAGGCTATTGATGACCTGAACCCCGGAAAGTCTCCTGGTCCCGATGGGCTAACAGCTGCATTCTACAAAGCATTCAAACCACAGTTCGCCTTGATTCTACAGCGAGTTTTTGTTGAAGCGTTTCGCATCGGGTGCTTGCCGCCTTCGTTCGCGCGCGCACACACGGTGCTCATTCCGAAGTCCACTGATGAGGCATTACTTCGATCAGTTAAAGGATATAGACCTATAACGTTAACAAATGTAGATTATAAAATATTTATGAAGGTTCTGGCAAGTAGGTTACAGAGTGTTATTACAGATATAGTCGGGCCACATCAAACATGTGGCATTAAAGGAAGAAGTATATTTACAAATATACATGTGGTAAGGAGTATCCTGGAATATTGTGATGCTAACTTAGGAAAAGTAGCTATGATACAAGTTGATTTTTCGAAAGCCTTCGATATGGTATGTCATGACATCCTCTTTGCTATATTAGAGCATACAGGCTTGGGTTCTGTTCTGTGTGATGGAGTCCGAATGGCATATCAGAATTGCACGACCAATCTGGTAGTAAATGGGGAACTTAGTCAGCGCATTGATGTTAGAGCGTCAGTAAGGCAGGGGTGCCCTATGTCACCATTGCTGTTCGCATTGTTTTTAGAACCTCTGTGTAGGAAAATAATTAACAGTAATGTGTTACAAGGTTTTAGACTGTTATCCTGTGATGTGCGAGTGCTTGCTTACGCTGACGATGTAGCAATAATATGCGCTGACAAAGAGAGCGTTTCAGTGGCTCTGGAAATTACGCAGAGTTTTTGTGACCAAACTGGTAGCTTATTGAATAGGGACAAAAGTTTAGGGTTATGGCATGGTACGTGGCTGCATCCACCAGCTGTCTTTGAGCACCTGCGGTGGAGCACAGTACCGAACACATACTTAGGGGTGCCTCTAGACAGGTACAGAGAAAATACGCAATTTTGGATGCAGAAGGCCGACGAAATGAAAAGAAGGACTTTGTGCTGGGCAGGACGAGATTTGTCAATATTTGCCCGGTCTACTATATGTAATATTTTCTTGGTAGCGAAGATATGGTATCTCCTCCAGGTATTGTACTGCACTAGAAGCGGAATTAAGCGATTCCACAGAGTTTTTGCGACATTTGTGTGGAATTCTCAGTTTGAACGAACGTCGCGGACTAATCTTTTCCGTAAGGTCCGAGATGGAGGGTTGGGTTTATCTCACCTGTTCTTGAAACAGGTGACCAGCAGGTTTTTATTCCTAAGAGATCAGCAAGACCCCTTTATCCGCACAATAATTCAAGTAATGTTACCGGGCGCAATACCAGAATTTGTTGTTTCCACGGTAGAAAATGGCCAATATAGAGTATCCCGTTACTTATGCGAGGTTGTATCTTCCTTTAGGTTCCTCATAGGCAAATTCTCTATTGAGTACTTAAGCAATGTCCCAAGGAAAAGACTGTTAAAAGATCTCATAGACGTAGTGCTTCCCCTTCCGATTTATAGATCTATTTATCGGGAGGGACAAGGAAGTAACGTCCTTAAACGCGTCAAGAAAATGTTAGTTTCTGGCAGGGTAAAAACGTTCTTTTTTGAACTTCACACAGGCACCTTACCAGTTAAAACATGGCTCCAACAACGAGGTATGTTCGTGCCTTGGGGAGTGAATTGCCTTTTATGTCGTAAACCGGAAACTATTGAGCATGTCTTTATTGACTGTTGGGATGCAGTCTTTTACTGGGATGTGCTGCAAAGAACACTGAAGAAGGAACTCCCAATAGATCCCTACGGTATACGATTCTTGCCTGTACAAGGAAATAGTGTCCCTATGACCTGTTTATGCTTTTAGGACTTTATAGCATATGGAGGTCACGCATGGATGTAAGGAACGCTGATCCTCATACACGATCTGTCAATGCTCATTTTGTTGAAAACGTCACGAAACTTGGTAGCGGAGGAGACAGGTCGTCCTGGGTCATTCATTAACGAAATAAGTGAAACAAAAATAAAATTAGAAGCTATCGAGCTCCAAAAATACAAGGGCGCAATGGTTCGTGCTAGGTCTGAGAAATTAGTAGTCGGGGAAACGCCGACAAAGCGGGCACTCTCGGACGAGAAAACGTATGCGCGAGGCAACGAAATAGCGGAAGTAGAGTACTCCGGCAATCTAGCTCGTGACCAGCACGCAATTAAAGAGGCATTCGTAGATTACTACAGTAGACTGTTTGCTCTAAGCACACCCAAGAATCCAAGCTTCAGAAAGATTTCTTGCCAGAGGTACCCACAACTGGACAGTGAGCTAACGGCTCATTAGAAAGAGAAATTGATGTTAAAGAAGTGGAAAAGGCTATTGATGACCTGAACCCCGGAAAGTCTCCTGGTCCCGATGGGCTAACAGCTGCATTCTACAAAGCATTCAAACCACAGTTCGCCTTGATTCTACAGCGAGTTTTTGTTGAAGCGTTTCGCATCGGGTGCTTGCCGCCTTCGTTCGCGCGCGGCACACACGGTGCTCATTCCGAAGTCCATGATGAGGCATTACTTCGATCAGTTAAAGGATATAGACCTATAACGTAACAAATGTAGATTATAAAATATTTATGAAGGTTCTGGCAAGTAGGTTACAGAGTGTTATTACAGATATAGTCGGGCCACATCAAACATGTGGCATTAAAGGAAGAAGTATATTTACAAATATACATGTGGTAAGGAGTATCCTGGAATATTGTGATGCTAACTTAGGAAAAGTAGCTATGATACAAGTTGATTTTTCGAAAGCCTTCGATATGGTATGTCATGACATCCTCTTTGCTATATTAGAGCATACAGGCTTGGGTTCTGTTCTGTGTGATGGAGTCCGAATGGCATATCAGAATTGCACGACCAATCTGGTAGTAAATGGGGAACTTAGTCAGCGCATTGATGTTAGAGCGTCAGTAAGGCAGGGGTGCCCTATGTCACCATTGCTGTTCGCATTGTTTTTAGAACCTCTGTGTAGGAAAATAATTAACAGTAATGTGTTACAAGGTTTTAGACTGTTATCCTGTGATGTGCGAGTGCTTGCTTACGCTGACGATGTAGCAATAATATGCGCTGACAAAGAGAGCGTTTCAGTGGCTCTGGAAATTACGCAGAGTTTTTGTGACCAAACTGGTAGCTTATTGAATAGGGACAAAAGTTTAGGGTTATGGCATGGTACGTGGCTGCATCCACCAGCTGTCTTTGAGCACCTGCGGTGGAGCACAGTACCGAACACATACTTAGGGGTGCCTCTAGACAGGTACAGAGAAAATACGCAATTTTGGATGCAGAAGGCCGACGAAATGAAAAGAAGGACTTTGTGCTGGGCAGGACGAGATTTGTCAATATTTGCCCGGTCTACTATATGTAATATTTTCTTGGTAGCGAAGATATGGTATCTCCTCCAGGTATTGTACTGCACTAGAAGCGGAATTAAGCGATTCCACAGAGTTTTTGCGACATTTGTGTGGAATTCTCAGTTTGAACGAACGTCGCGGACTAATCTTTTCCGTAAGGTCCGAGATGGAGGGTTGGGTTTATCTCACCTGTTCTTGAAACAGGTGACCAGCAGGTTTTATTCCTAAGAGATCAGCAAGACCCCTTTATCCGCACAATAATTCAAGTAATGTTACCGGGCGCAATACCAGAATTTGTTGTTTCCACGGTAGAAAATGGCCAATATAGAGTATCCCGTTATTTATGCGAGGTTGTATCTTCCTTTAGGTTCCTCATAGGCAAATTCTCTATTGAGTACTTAAGCAATGTCCCAAGGAAAAGACTGTTAAAAGATCTCATAGACGTAGTGCTTCCCCTTCCGATTTATAGATCTATTTATCGGGAGGGACAAGGAAGTAACGTCCTTAAACGCGTCAAGAAAATGTTAGTTTCTGGCAGGGTAAAAACGTTCTTTTTTGAACTTCACACAGGCACCTTACCAGTTAAAACATGGCTCCAACAACGAGGTATGTTCGTGCCTTGGGGAGTCAATTGCCTTTTATGTCGTAAACCGGAAACTATTGAGCATGTCTTTATTGACTGTTGGGATGCAGTCTTTTACTGGGATGTGCTGCAAAGAACACTGAAGAAGGAACTCCCAATAGATCCCTATGGTATACGATTCTTGCCTGTACAAGGAAATAGTGTCCCCTATGACCTGTTTATGCTTTTAGGACTTTATAGCATATGGAGGTCACGCATGGATGTAAGGAACGCTGATCCTCATACACGATCTGTCAATGCTCATTTTGTTGAAAACGTCACGAAACTTGGTGAAGTGCTAAAGTACCTAGAAGCTGATGAGGAACTTATTCGTATAATAGATAACTTAAAACATCTGAAAGTTCACAAGCATATACAACCAGCCTCATAGACGCTGGCGGGTTCTAAGTGTTATTTTTGTGTTTGCACTGTTTTGTGTTTGTACTGCAATAAAGAAAAAAAAAAACAGGCGTAGCTCAGTGGTAGAACGCTCGACTGCCACGCCGAGAGCCTGGGTTCGAATCCAGGCAGAGGACACAACTTTCGGAATTTTTTTTTTCATAAAAGTAGACGTGGCTACGTACATCACCAACGAACACCATCGGATGTAAAAACCCACGCCCTAAGGAGCTTCGCCCCTAAAAAAGGTAAGACTATAGTATTGGGTTTTTTGTGAAATTTTGACTCGATCAGAAGTCGCACAAACTGCGTTTTACCGCATCGTAGATCATTCCTCTACTTATTGTGCGCCTTCCTGAATAAAAATACGGTCTCTCAAAATCTTGCCCAGAATGCCAAAAAAGGTAAGACTATAGTCTTGGGTTTTTTGTGAAATTTTGACTCGATCAGAAGTCGCACAAAATGCGTTTTCCTGCATCGTAGAGCATTCCTCTACTTATTGCGCGCCTTCCTGAATAAAAATACGGTCTCTCAAAACCTTGTCCAAAATGGCAAAAAAGGTAAGACTATAGTCTTGGGTTTTTTGTGAAATCTTGACTCGATCAGAAGTCGCACAAAATGCGTTTTACCGCATCGTACATCATTCCTCTACTTATTGCGCGCCTTCCTGAATAAAAATACGGTATCTCAAAATTTTGCCCAAAATGCCAATAAAGGTAAGACTATAGTCTTGGGTTTTTTGTGAAATTGTGACTCGATCAGAATTCGCACAAAATGCGTTTTACCGCATCGTACATCATTCCTCTACTTATTGCGTGCCTTCCTGAATAAAAATACGGTCTCTCAAAATCTTGCCCAAAATGCCAATAAAGGTAAGACTATAGTCTTGGGTTTTTTGTGAAATTGTGACTCGATCAGAAGTCGCACAAAATGCGTTTTACTGCATCGTACATCATTCCTCTACTTATTGCGCGCCTTCCTGAATAAAAATATGGTCTCTCAAAATCTTGCCCAAAATGCCAATAAAGGTAAGACTATAGTCTTGGGTTTTTTGTGAAATTTTGACTCGAACAGAAGTCGCACAAAATGCGTTTTCCCGCATCGTAGAGCATTCCTCTACTTATTGCGCGCCTTCCTGAATAAACATACGGTCTCTATAAATTTTGCCCAAAATGCCAAAAAGAAAGATCACAGCATATCCACGGGGTGAATGATGATGAGTGGGCGAAGCTCCGGAGGGAATCATCGGTAAACCGTGAATCTTTCGCGTAAATCGCCCAGTCGATCATCATGTAAAGGCGTGAGAAACACTGTATTAGTACGCTGGGATCTCGCGTTTAAGGGGGATATGCTGTGCTAGAGCCAGGCCTGCGCGGAACTGCAGGACAGTGACAGCGTAAGCAGGAGGAGCTACTTTCTTAGAGGCCACATTAAACGCTTGAGGAAACTAGTGCAAGTAGAAGTGGTAGGTATCTCCTGCGCCATAAGTTATCTTTTTGCCAAGTAGGGAAGTACCCACTACGCCATAATTACCAGTGCCTCCGTAATGGGTTCAAAGCTACAAAGCACGCAGCTCTGTGTTCTTTCAATTGATGCCACGACCTCGTTATACAATCCATTTTCGCGTCGTGTTGCGGTGTATTACTATTTTCCAACGTAACATTACGTTTGTTAATGAGATTCCGCGGGAGACATTATACCTGTTTAGGTCCTTTAGCGATAATTTTTCAACCACAGGCGTACCTGAGTCTGGTCTCACCGAGTCTGGTGTGCGGACGCGTCATGGCTTGCTCCGTGGATAGCGTTTCAGCGGCCGCGTCTGGCCGTGGTGTGGGAGGTTGTAGCCTGCCTGCGGGCTACAAGCTTCTTCTGCCGACGTTACCGTCGGACGAAACCATGAAACTGTGTGTTTTTCTTCACTGTGACGTCGGGGGAAGACCCTACAGGATTGAAGATTTCCGATCACCGCTGGAAGAACTCGGCGTCTTGAAAGCGGTGAGTGGCATTGGCCCATACCAAATGAGCCACGTTTGGATGCTTAAGCTGCGTTCCCAGGAAGAGAAAAATCTGCTCATTAGCAGCGGAGGACTTAAGGTGAAAGGGCGGTACTGCGCTATAATCGACCCTGTTAAGCAAGAGCTTACTGTGAAAATACATTGGGTAGCGTTCGATGTGCCGAACGAGGCTATCCGTATTGTGTTGAGTGAGTACGGTGACGTGAAGGACGTCAAGCAGGAGGAGTGGAGTGTGCCAGGATTCGAACAGGCTGAGTCGACTACGCGTGTCGTTCGTATGATTCTCCGCAAGGGCATCACGGCGGACGAATTGCCAGACCTGTGCAAGCTTCAAGGAGGGGCAGTTCTGGTAGTGGTGCCAGGCAGGGCACCCAAATGCCTGCGCTGCCTAATGAAGGGGCACATCCGCCGTGATTGTCGAACACCGCGTTGCACCAAATGCCGCGCTTTCGGTCACGAGCGGCAAGATTGCGTTCGCACTTATGCCGCGGTGATCGGTGCTACAGCGTCACATCAGGAGATCCGCGATTTAATGGACGAAGTAGAAGCAGAAGAGGCTGCTTCGCCATCTGTTAAAGAAATCGAGGCAAACCATGACACCACCGGCTGCACAGCGGGAACGCCACCTGCGTCGCAGCATTTGGAAGAACGACGCCGTGAAACTGTCGCGGACGGCTGCGCCGAAACAGCGCAGTCGGAGGATTCACCGGCCCCACGTTCGGGGACGCGCCCGAAGAAAACGCGTCCGAAGGTGTTGACCGGAGAACGCGAGAGCACGGAGATCGAGGGCGGCGCGTCTTTCGAACTAACCGAACAAGGAAAGGAGGCAAACAAGCTCGAGGAAGCCTGCCTTGGAGCATCGGCGGAAATGGATGTGGACCCGGCACTTCTGAAGAGACGCCATGAGGAAGATGACGGAGTTAAAGAACGCGTACAGCGGGAGCTTCAGCCTGTGTGGAAGGTAGTAACTGGAAAGAAGGGGAAGTACGTTCCCCGCACCCGAGCGGCGTCGCTAACCCGCGATGCCCGCTCTGACGAGTGAAAGAGGCTAGCTGTTGGCACCCGCCGGTATACGCCAGGCCTCGGCGTGCCATCGCTTCACAATGGCGACGCTCAACAAGCCTCTTTGCGTGGCCACGCTTAATGTCCGTGGTCTAGGCGCGAGGCGCAAGCAGTATCAACTGAAGCGTCTGGCGCAGGATCTGGACTTAGATGTGCTCGCGATCCAAGAAACAAAGGTTGAAACTGAGAGTCATACCGACGACATGGTAGCCCCTTTCCGAGTGTATTACAACGTATGTGTCAGCCACGCGGCTGGAACCTCCGGAGGATGTTGTTTGCTACTCAAGAACTCAATTGGCATCGTAATAGAAAGTGTCGTTTCTTGTGGCAAGGGTAGGTTGTGCTGTGCGACTTCAAGTTCGGTGGGTGTGCCTTTCGTGCAGTGTGCATCTACGCTCCGACGAAAGGAAAAGAGCGTTTGCAATTCTTCGAAGACATCTTACATTTTCTGGACTGTGAAAGATCAGTGATTTCTACTTGGTGACTTCAACTGTGTTTGTGAAACTAATGATCGTTCTACACACTTAAGTGTGAATGATGCCAGTGCAGTGTTTTTGAGGGAAGTGATTGGTAAACTTCAGATGACTGATGTGGCCTACACAGCAGTCGGCGGGAAACGTCAGCACTTCACCCATTTTCAGGGTAGCAGTCATGCTCGGCTCGACCGAGCGTACGTAAACGCGGAATTAGTACCACTCTGCGAGAGCTATCTGGTGAAACACGTATCGTTCAGTGACCATAGTTTGGTCATATTTGGGCTTGGATCTAAGAGACAAAGAAAATGGAATGGGGACTTTGGAAGTTTAATGCTAATCTGCTCAAGGATGAAAAGTTTTTAGGTAAGCTGAAGAGCGAAATCAAGCGTTTGACGAATCTCCAGAGAGGCAATGAATTCGATGAATGGGAGAGCTTCAAACAAAATATTAAAATGCAAGCAATAGAAAGAGGATGTGAATTAAGATACTTGATGCGAAGAGAAGAAAGATGGTTACGCTCCCATCTCGATACCTGGTAGCGGAGGAGACAGGTCG
>JABSTT010004948.1:0-19359 GCA_013339685.2 Hyalomma asiaticum
ACCAACTTACAGATATTCCCTGGTGTGTGCAGTGCAATAATAATTGGCTCGTGCTCACAGGAGCTTTCATGACTGCTCGGCACCGTTTTCAGCTTATGTTTAAGAACTGTTGCAGTGCCTCTTCAAAGGAATTGATACTGAGTGGGTTGGATCCCACGATAGGTTGAAAACAGGGCACAAAAGTGCTTGCATCACTGACCTCTCCTGGCCCCTGTCTCTTGCGCCCTTCTTTTAGGTACTGTCTTATGTAGTGACCTTGTCTTACTCATGTGTTTGTTTTGTTGTGCCTTGTTTGTGCGTGCTTTCAAACCATTGCTGATTAACATAATAGAGATGGTATATTTGGAATGCTGCTTGTTTTTTTTTGTTTTTGCTGTGTATCTGGTTAGTTATTTTATTTAGCTATTTTATGATATGCATTTACAGGGTACTGCACTTTCATGACTGAAAGCTTGATTACCGTAATGAAGAGAGAATACATGTGTTGTATGATCGCTTTAAAGCTATTTAATATGTTGAGATAAATATAATATTCATTCATCAACTTCAAATAAACGTCCCTAATTAGTGCTGGCATATACACTTAGTGTGGACGTCCGCAACATAGAAGCAGCACTGAAGCATTTCATTACAGGAGTTGAGGACGCAAGATATTTTTTGGTCATATGTATATACATATATATCTGCATAAATTGCCATGTTGCATATATTGTACGTGGTCAAACACCTAAAGCGCCCACGCCTAAAAGGCGCAGCGCTGTGGGACCCACAATTAACGCAGGCAAAGGTGTCACGCGTGGGCGAAGCGATGAGCGTGCGTCACTCTGGCCACTCTCGACCCGAGCGCGCCGATCGAGATAGCGCGACTTCCGACAGCTCCGGCCGCCGCTACCGGCATCGAGACACGTAGGTGGCAGGAGGCTTTGTGCACATCTGCTTCCATATATATATATCGTACACGTGAAGCAGATATGCACGACGTGCACAAAATATCAGCGTTGTAGCGCGCCTAGCTGCCTCCAGCTACGCCGCGTGCTTGGCCGCAGTACGCCGTCAAAACGCAATTGCGACCGTCGCGAGGCATCCGCGTGCGCGTCGTTCGCCGACTCGTTTATGATCGCGCTCGATGGTGCACAAGTGTCAGGAAGGTGATATAAGACTTGGTGACGACAGCTCGGCTGAACACGCGCCGCTGGATTGTTCGAAAGATCCAGCTTCGCGTGTCCAGTTGAGCCAATACGTGCGCACGGTCGCAATGCGACGACAGGTACCGTACGGACGTGTATTGCGTAGGACTGATCGTGCGGATCGGATAACTATACATATCGAGTTATAAGCGAGTGTCGCCTCCTCTGCGACGACGCATCTCCTAATATCTTGGCTGGAAATATAGGACAAGTACACAAGAAGGGTTGAATTCGATCGCCGCTGATATTCTCGCTGTGCGACCGATACATATTCTCCTCAATGATGTAGCACTCATGCCTATTAGTTTGTCGCCAAATTGTTGCAGCGCATATAATAATATCCCTGTTTATCGGCGCTTAATTAACCGCAGCACTAGCAAGTGCATGTGCATACGCTGGCCCAGCTGTACAGTGCTACTGCACGCTTTCACTGCACGCTGTCCCAGTGTGCAGCGATAAAGTCAGTGTGACAGTGAAAACTCAGTGCGCGACAGCGAAAACGCAGTGCCGCCCAGTGCGCCACAGCGTGTCGCAGCGGCTTTACAGTGAAAAACAGCGTCCCAAGTGTCGCCCAGTGCCCAAAAATGCACTGGGACACGCGTTTTTTTCGATAGGGTACATGGTTCTAAGTTTACTCATTCAGAGGGCCTTATATGTAGCTGCCTGCTCTTTCACTCTATTGCATTGTTCTTGAATGTACATTTAAACCTAAGCCATATCAGCACCTTAGCACCACAAAAGTAGTTGGGCGCTTTAGTTATTTACATGCTTTTGTTTTTTGAAGCTGTGTCCTTCGTGCCTTCTTCATCTCGCATCCTAGTGATTGTTCTGTAATATATGTTTGATGGATATGAGAGGCATGCACAGAGGGAAAAAGACACTTTTGTGGTTGCTTGAGATTTCGGCTGAATGTGTACAAATCTTAATAAAACTTCTTCTCGGCTAGTTGGTTCAAATTGGTACACATACTTACAGGGCACTAAAACAACAGACATAAGACTGCCTTTGTAGCTCAGTTGGTAGAGCATCGGACGCGACATCCGAAGGTCGTGGGTTCGGTTCCCACCGAAGGCAGTTTGTCTTTTCGTCCACTTTAATTCCTTTCTACTTTCTCCACAATTACAATACCACAAGTACTTCCCCTATGCTTTCCTAGGCTTCCTTGACTGTTTGCTCATTAAGTTGACATAAGAGAGGGACACACAGAGAGCGACACACATTGTGCTCTGTGCTTCTGTGTGTCCCTTTCTTATGTCTGCTGATTTAGAGCCCTGTAAGTATGCGTATACAGTCATCCACTGAGGTGAAAATATTGACACGTGCGATTGTTTTAAGTGGAAAGCCGTTATCACTTCCCGGTGACACGCACGCTCAATTTGATTGTTTGCGGGGAGCGCTGTTATCACTTTCTGTTACGCGCAACGCAGGCCGCGTTTATCTTGCATGCCACTTCTGGAAGCGTGTCGACCATTCTTGTAACTTTGCATGCTGGACGCGCACATTTCAGTGACTTCTAGAACTCCAGAGATAATGCGAGAACGCGTTATGACGCGTGTATAAAGCTGACGCATTACACTGCTTGTCAGTCTTTCCGTCGACCGGTAGCATGGCGTCAAGAGCCATTTTTGGCTCCGTCCGTAGACGAGCTTGTATGAAGTAAACTGCGTCGTTTCCTGCACGGCCGTGTTGTACGCGAAGCTCACGTGCGGAAGTATAGCGTCCCACGTCTTGTGTTCGACATCGACTTACATGGCGAGCATGTCAGCGATGGTCTTATTTAGACGCTCAGTGAGGCCATTCGTCTGTGGGTGGTATGCGGTGGTTCGATGGTGACTTGTCTGACTGTACCTCAAGATCGCCTGAGTTAGGTCAGCCGTAACGGCGGTACCTCTGTCGGTGATGAGGACCTCCGGGGCTCCGTGATGCAGGACGATGTTCTCGATGAAGAACTTGGCGACCTAGGCGGCAGTGCCCTTGGGCAAGGCCCTTGTTTCGGCATAGCGGGTGAGGTAGTCAATCGCTACGACGATCCATTTGTTGCCGGAAGTGAACGTCGGGAACGGCCCCAGTAAGTCCATGCCGATTTGCTGGAATGGCCGTCGAGATGGTCGATGGGTTGCACAAGTCCGGCTGGCCTAGTTGTCGGCGTCTTGCATCGCTGAGAGTCTCTGTATGTCTATGTAATGGGTGACATCGGCAGTGAGGCGAGGCCAATAGTACTTCTCTTGTATTCTTGATACTGTGCGGGAAAAACCAAGGTGTCTTGCTCTCGGGTCGCCGTGTAAAGCTTCCAGAACCTCTGGACGTAACACTGAAGGCACCACGAGGAGATGGTCGGCGTGGTGCGGCGAGAAGTTCTTCTTCGGGAGAACATTGTTCCACAGGAAAACGAAGCCAGTCCTCGGCGGAATAGTTTCGGCACGGCGGCGGTCTTCCTTCCAGGTAGTCCATGAGGCTCTTGAGCTCTGGGTCAGCTCGTTGGCGTTCGGCAAAGTCATCGGTACATACGGGTCCAAGAAAGAGTCATCGTCCTGGTCACCCTGGGGCGGCGGATCGATGGGGGCGCGAGACAAGCAGTCGGCGTCGAAGTGCTCTCTTCCGCTCTTGTAGACACGGTGATGTCAAATTCTTGCAGTCGAAGACTCCATCTTGCGAGGTGTCCAGCTGGATCTTTCAAGTTAGCTAGCCAGCACATGGTGTGGTGGTCACTCACGACTTGAAAGGCCTGCCGTACAGGTAGGGGCGGAACTTTGATGCGGCCCAGATGATGGCAAGGCATTCCTTTTCCGTGGTGAATTCGCTTCCGCCTTCGAAAGTGACGGCTAGCGTAACTGATCACCTTTTCAAGTCCGTCGGTCCTCGGCATGAGCACGGCGCCGAGCCCTGTGCTGCTTGCGTCCATGTGAATTTCGGTGTCGGCATCTTCGTCGAAGTGTGCGAGTATTGGCGGCGTTTGCAGGCGTCGCTTTAGTTACTCAAATTCCCCGACTTGCGGCGTTTTCCATTTGAAGTCGACGTAGGCCTTCGTGAGGTACATCAGCGGCTCGGCAATCCGCGAAAAGTTCTTGACGAGCGCCTGTAATAAGCGCAGAGGCCAAGAAATCGGCATACTGCTTTCTTGTCGGGGGGCGGAGGAAAGACGGCGATCGTGGCTGTTTTCTGCGGATCAGGACGTACTTCCAACTTGCTAATAACGTGGCCAAGGAACAATAGCTCCTCGTAGGCGAAGCGGCATTGTTCTGGCTTCAGGGTAAGTCCGGAGGCTTTGATTACCCAAAGAACAGCTTCAAGGCGACGGAGGTGTTCGTCGAAGTTGAAGCAAATACGACCACGTCGTCCAAGTAGACGAGGTAAGTCTGCCACTTCAAGCCTGCTAGTACTGTGGTCATAACCCGTTGGAACGTCGCAGTGCGCCGAGCAAAGACCAAAGTGCATGACCTCAAACTCGAACAGGGCGTCTGGTGGTTATGAAGGCAGTCTTCTCTCGGTCTCTCTCGTCTACTTCGATTTGCCAGTAGCCGGTTTTGAGGTCCATCGACTAAAAAATACTTTGCGTTGTAGAGTCAATCCAAAGCATCGTCTATCCGTGGGAGAGGATACACGTCTTTCTTCGTGATCTTGTTCAGTCGACGATAATCGACGCAAAAACATAGGGTTCCGTCCTTCGTCACTAAAACCACGAGTGACGCCCACGGACTCGTAGACAGCTGAATGTCACGTGGTTGTGACACCCGCAGCACTTGAGACGAAGCGCGCAGGACTCAAGGTGATCGTCAGGCGAACTGTTTATTGGGCGAACTTGTGCCTAGCAAAACAAGGCCAATCACAATCACAGCACCAGCGGCGTAGGGAGCATGTGCAGTAACTCTACGGCGCCAGTAGAGTTACTGTATATGCTCCCTACGGGAGCAAGAGTTGCGCATAGGTCCCGCCATCTTGCACATCCATTCGCGTTTAAGCAGGAAAGCCACTCCTCTCCAACGTAGGAGACGGCGCGGCTCAGCGGCGGCGTACGCTTTCTCGCTCTTTCATTGCGCGTCGCTGCGGGAACATTTTCTTACAACTACGGAAGGTGACTCGAACAAACAATTGATTTATTAATTTAGACATAAGTGGTGTTACAAATTGTTCCATGACCCTCACTGTCAGTAGAAGCTTTCTTTATATCAAATGAAAACGCCACCTTGGACAAGATAAGTTCAACAAATCGATCGTTTCAGTTCTTTCATGACGCAGCGCTTAATGATAAAATAAATACACTGAAATATGACAAGCAGACAGAAAACAAGTAACAAAGGTTATCGTCATGGAGAATCCTACGCATATCTAGGAATATCTTGCGTAGCAGAAACTACATATGGCTTCAAAATTTGGTCTGCGCTACATCTACGTGAATCGTTATGCATATTCACACTCGCACATTTTTTTTTCTTTCCGCCCTATTTCGTCACCGGCTAGCCAGCTGTTACTATGTGGGCGTAAAGCTCTATATATCCTAACATTTACGCCTACTCTATCGCAAAAATATTGCTTTTTAGTTATAATGGCTCATATATCAGATTTTGTGCATGGCTTGGCGTAGGGATGTGCATTCAAAAATGTACTATTGTGCTGAATAAGTACAAGGTCACATTAAGCTACCGACATAACCAGCTACACCCATTTCGACGCCCGACCACGATGGCTTAATCATTTTGCGTCGAGTGTCTCACATAACATAGCTTGTTTTGGGACGTAAAACCCCAGAAATCAGTCAATCACTTTGCGTGGAGTGTCATTGTTTTATTGTTTTTTTTTCTGTTGGAATGGTTGACAAAACAGTTATTCTGAGCCTTGAAACACAAGCGGGTGAAAAGAAAAGCTGGCCACTAACGATAGCGAAATCCCTTTTAGCGAATCGCAGATTTGCCAAAATAAACACACACCACGCTGCCACAAGTGAACCAGCTGAGCTCTGTCGGACCCTGGACAGCGGCGGCGCCGCCGTAGGTAGCGACCCGTGGTGGCGCGGCGAGCGTCAGCATATGAGCATCCGTGAAGTTGGCTTTCCCTCAAAAGGATGCAATTTGCGCACGTGAGTGCTCTTGGCCAATTGGGCGCGAGCGGCGAGTTCTGTCAGAGGCGCAACTCTGTTCCCCAAGGGGAACAGAGTTGGCCTCTCCAAACAAACAGTAATGTATACAGTAACTCTACGGCGCCAGTTTGGTAGGGCGCCGGCGTGAGCGGATGTGTTTTTCGAGGTCTCCGGAACGACAGCGGCAGATAAGTTTTCTTGCATGCTGAGCTTGGCTTTTCTTGTATAGGTCATTAGCATAAACTATATTGTGGGTATTAGTTGGTACGGTTTTTTGGGCGTCAGTAACTTGTTTTGGGGTTTTTCTTGGTTTCCTTTTCTCTTCCTCCACGTGGCTGAGGGGCACGCGCACCCACCACGAGTGTTTTGAAGTGTGGGCTATTCATTGAGTTTTTGGGTATGTATTGTCTTACAGAGGTGTTCGTAGTACCGTGGTTATTAGTTGGTACGGTTTTTTGGAGGGGTCAGTAACTTGTTTTTTGGTTTTATTTTTCCTTTCCTTTTTCTTCCTCCACGTGGCTGAGGTGCACGTACACCCACCACGAGTGTTTTGAAGTGTGGGCTATCCATTGAGTTTTTGGGTATGTATTGTCTTAGGGAGGTGTTTGTAGTACCGTGGTTATTCGTTGGTACGGTTTTTTGGAGGGGTCAGTAACTAGTTTTGGGGGATTTTTTTGCTTTCCTTTTTCTTCCTCCACGTGGTGAGGTGCACGTACACCCACCACAAGTGTTTTGAAGTGTGGGCGATTCATTGAGTTTTGGGTACGTATTGTCTTAGCGAGGTGTTTGTAGTACCGTGGTTATTAGTTGGTACATTTTTTGGAGGGGTCAGTAACTTGTTTTGGTTTTATCTTTTGCTTTCCTTTTCTTCCTCCACGTGGCTGAGGTGCACGTACACCGACCACGAGTGTTTTGAAGTGTGGGCTATCCATTGAGTTTTTGTCTTAGGGAGGTGTTTGTAGTACCGTGGTTATTAGTTGGTACGGTTTTTTGGAGGGGTCAGTAACTTGTTTTTTGGTTTTATTTTTTCCTTCCTTTTTCTTCCACCACGTGGCTGAGGTGTACGTACACCCACCACAAGTGTTTTGAAGTGTGGGCGATTCATTGACTTTTTGGGTACGTATTGCCTTAGGGAGGTGTTTGTAGTACCGTGGTTATTAGTTGGTACGGTTTTTGCAGGGGTCAGAACTTGTTTAGGGGGTTTCTTTGCTTTCCTTTTTCTTCCTCCACGTGGCTGAGGTGCATGTCCACCCACCACGAGTGTTTTGAAGTGTGGCTATTCATTGAGTTTTTGGGTACGTATTGTTTTAGGAGGTGTTTGTAGTACCGTGGTTATTAGTTGGTACGGCTTTTTGGAGGGGTCAGTAACTTGTTCTTTCGTTTTATTTTTTCCTTTCCTTTTCTTCCTCAACGTGGCTGAAGTGCACGTACACCCACGAGCATTTGAAGTGTGGGCTATTCATTGAGTTTTTGGGTATGTATTGTCTTAGGGAGGTGTTAGTAGTACCGTGGTTATTAGTTGTGTAGTGAAGAAGCGCATGCACTACAGCTCCGCAGCCGGATCGCCAATGCTAATTGGGGCGCGAGCAAAAGGTGATTTCGCTGCTCGGGCTGGTTTAAGCCTAGACGCCATCGTGCCTGCCAGTCCACCTCGTCGTCCACAACCACGTCGAGCTTCCTTATCACAATTGGTGGAGGATTGCTGGGTCTTCTGTCATCCTGGAACTGCGCAGCCGGACTCTTCGTCCCACCATGGCTACCGGAACTGATTCCAACTCAACACCAGGTTCTCCCCAGACCAACATCTGCCCTGGAGCGGTCCGTCAGCGGGACCTTCCAATCTTCAGCGGCACTGATGACCATGACGTCGATGACTGGCTCTCCTCATACGAACGCGTGAGTGTCCACAACAAATGGGACGACGTCGCAAAACTGGCCACCGTATCTTTCTACCTGACCGGGATTGCCCACTTGTCGTTCCGAAACCATGAAACAGACGTTCCCACCTGGAGTGCGTTCAAAACACGGTTCAGCGAGGTATTTGGACGCCCTGCGGTTAGAAAGCTTCGTGCGGAGCAGCGCCTTCAGTCCCGATCTCAGCAGCCCGGTGAGAATTTTACCAGCTACTTGGAAGATGTCATCGATTTATGTAAACGTGTCGATGCAACAATGACCGAGGCGGATAGAATCAAGCATATATTGAAGGGTATTGATGACGACGCCTTTCAATGTTGATTTCGAAGAGCCCCTCCACAGTCACCCAGGTCATCCATTTATGTCAAAGTTACGACGAGCTTCGCCGACAACGCCTTGTGACTCGCCGCCCTGTTCCACATCAGGAGTCGCTTTCCGGCGTGGTACCATGTTTGAAGATCCAACCCTCCTCTCGCAGATCAAAGCTTTCGTGCGAGAAGAAGTTGCCCGCCAGCTCTCCATCATTTCCACGCCATCGCAGTCAACTTCGTGCCTCAGCCCGACCATTCGGCACGTTATACAGGAGCAAGTGTCCGAGGTTCTCCCGCAAGAGCGGCTCCCTCAAGTCACCGCTCCATTAACGTACTCCGCAGCACTATCTCGACCACGACCACCTGTGGTACGCGCTCCGGCTCCAGTGCCTACTCCGAATTTCCCAACAGCGCCGCCACCACCTCCAGTCTATCGAGTCGTGAACCCATGGCGCACCGCAGATAATAAGCCCATTTGCTACTCGTGTGGGATACGCGGACACGTAGCACGCTTCTGCCGCCGTCGTCCACTACATCCGCATTACGACTCACGGACCTCTCTTTACGACCATTCGTCATCTTACGCTTCCGACCGTGACACAGAACCACCCCAGTCAAGCTTTCGACCACCACCTGGCCGCCGATCTCCCTCTCCCCGCCGTCGCTCGCTCTCCCCGATGCGTCGGCGTCCATCTTCAACCGAACGGGAAAACTAAGTGGCGCAGTTCCGGAGGCAAGAACTGGGTCATCGTCGAAATGCCCAAGCCCTCTTCGCTCGCCGCCAAATGTTATAGATGTCGTCTTCGAAAGTGTTTCTGTGTTCGCGCTCATTGACACTGGTGCCGCTATATCTGTCATTGCTGAAAAACTATGCCGCTCAGTTCGAAAGGTGACAACGCCCTTCTTTGGTCCGTTCCTTCGCACAGCCACAGCAGAGCACGTCAAGCCGGTTGCTGCGTGCACCGGAAGAGTTTTAATTCAAGGAAAGCTCTACACCGTCCAGTTTGTCGTATTGTCCCACTCTTCACATGACATCATCTTAGGATGGGATTTCCTTTCCCGTCACCAGGCCATTATTGATTGCTTCCGAGCAGAAGTCGCCTTCTCTTCACTTGGCGATGCCATGTTTGACGATGTTCCGCTCGCTCGAGGCAAGTTGATTATCGCAGATGACGTCGAGATACCTCCGCACTCGTCTGTCGTGGCACCTGTAGGCTGTTCCGCTATTTCCGACTCCAATGTACTCTTCACACCTTCCGCTGCTTTCATCAGTCGCCACCTCGTACCACTGCCAACCACTTTGCTTGCCCTTGAAGATTCTGCGACTGCTCTTCTCTTTTCTAACCGATTCCCATTCCCGATTACATTGCTTCGCGGTGAATCCGTCCGTACTGTGGAGCCTTACGAACCCATCGCTACGTTAGACGCCCCAGATGGTTCGGTGGAGATGAACGTCCTCTCCCATCTCCAACTACACCATTGCCTCAGGAGGTTTTCCGCCATGTCATCGACGACGGCTTAAGCCCAACGCAACGAGAGGAACTCCTCGGCCTCTTTGACAAGTTTCGTCATGCTTTCGACAGCCACAGCAGTACTCTTGGCCGAACGTCGACTGTCTGTCACCCCATCGACACAGCTGCTCACCCACCACTGCGGCAGCGGCCTTACCGCGTATCATCGACGGAACGCCGCGTCATTGATGAACAAGTGGGTGACATGCTAAAGCGCGGTGTAGTTCAGCCATCCGACAGTCCATGGGCATCGCCAGTCGTTCTAGTCAAAAAGAAAGATGGCTCGATTCGATTTTGCGTAGATTACCGCCGCTTAAACAAGATAACCAGAAAGGACGTTTACCCATTGCCGCGAATCGACGATGCCTTGGACTGTTTGCAAGGTGCTGAGTTCTTCACCTCTCTTGATTTACGATCTCGTAATTGGCAGGTACCTATGGCCTTAGAGGACAAGCCGAAAACTGCCTTTATTACACCAGATGGCCTATACGAATTCAATGTGATGCCCTCTGGCCTTTGCAACGCTCCCGCCACATTCGAGCGCATGATGGACGCCATTCTGCGAGGCCTTAAATGGAACACGTCCTTATGCTACTTGGATGATGTAGTTGTATTTGCACCTGATTTTCCAACTCACCTTCATCGCTTGGAGCAGGTTTTACGCTGCCTCACCGCCGCTGGCCTACAGCTAAACTTAAAGAAATGTTACTTTGGCGCACGGAAGCTATCCATTCTCGGACACGTCGTGTCGAAGGACGGCATTCTCCCCGATGTCACAAAGCTGCGGGCTGTCCAAGAATTCCCAAAGCGAAAGAATCTAAAAGAGTTGCGTAGTTTCATTGGCCTTTGCTCATACTTTCGCCGCTTCGTACGAAATTTCGCTTCGATGATGGCACCACTCACAGACCTCCTTCGCGGAGACGCCAACCTTTCTGCGTGGTCGCCGGCTTGCGATCGTGCCTTTGCGACGCTACGGCAACTCCTCACGACGCCCCAAAATACTGCGCCATTTTGACCCTACCGCTGCCACAGAAGTCCACACAGATGCCAGTGGTGTCGGTCTCGGTGCTGTCCTCGCGCAGCGAAAGCCCGGATATGAAGAATATGTTGTTGCCTATGCAAGCCTCAATCTCACAAAGGCTGAAGCGAATTACTCTGTCACCGAGAAGGAATGTCTGGCGATCATTTGGGCAAATATGAAGTTTCGGCCATACCTGCACGGCCGGCCTTTCGATGTCGTTACAGACCACCACGCCCTTTGCTGGTTGTCGACTCTCAAAGATCCGGCTGGTCGTCTCGCCCGATGGCCTTGCGCCTTCAAGAGTGCGACATCCGTATTGTCTACCGATCAGGAAAGAAGCACGCCGATGCCGACGCTCTTTCTCGTTCGCCAGTCGACACCGACATTGCCAGTGTCTCCGCCACTGATGACTTATTTTCGCCATCAGCTTCCATCGACATGTCTTTGGAGCAGCGCAAGGATCCTTGGACTGACTCTTTGATCCGTTACCTGTCTGAACCATCAGCCAGCCCGCCATCCCGAGCTCTACGCCGCCAAGCTTCCCATTTCGCCATTAGGGATGGAATCCTTTATCGCCGCAATTACCAATCAGATGGCCGCAAATGGCTGCTGGTCATACCGAGACAGCTCCGCGCCACTATATGCGCCGCTTTCCACTCTGATCCTCAGTGCGCACACGCTGGTCTGTTTAAAACCTACGCCAGACTGCGCCTTAGGTTTTATTGGCGCGGCATGTACACCTTTGTGCAAAAGTACATCCGATCTTGCACAGAGTGCCAGCGCCGCAAGCCTCGTGCTTGCCGCTCTTCTGCTCCAATGCAGCCTTTGCCGTGCCCATCCCTCCCATTCGACCGCATTGGGATAGATCTATACGGACCCTTGCCATACACTGCTGCCGGAAATCGCTGGGTTGTTGTGGCCATCGACCACCTAACGAGGTACGCAGAAACTGCTGCCCTCCCATCCGCGACAGCCCGTGACGTTGCTTCGTTCCTTTTCCATCGCTTCGTTCTCCGGTCACGGGGCACCACGCGAACTCCTCAGCGACGAGGCCGTGTCTTTCTAGCGGATGTGGTTCAAAATCTCCTTGATGAATGCCGTATCATTCACCGCTGCAGCCTCCGCCTATCATCCACAACAAACGGTCTGACCGAGCGCTTCAACAGAACTCTTGGCGACATGGTCTCGATGTACGTCGCCTCCAACCACACCGACTGGGACGTCATTCTTCCGTACGTAACGTACGCCTACATTACGGCGCCTCAGGCGACTACCGGCTTTTCCCCTTTCTTTTTGCTTATGGTCGAGAATGCTCTTCCCCGATCGACACTATCCTGCCCTACCGTCCCGACTCATCCGAGGCACACCGGTTTCCGAACCTGCTCGATATGCTGAAGAATGTCGCCGACTAGCTAGCTCCCTTACCACCCAACAACAAGCACTGCAGAAATTTCGCCGTGACGATGGCCTGCCAGACCGCCAGTTTCCATCCGGCTCTCTCGTCTGGCTGTGGGTGCCCTCTCCTTCTACGCCAGGTATCACCCCGACGTTTTCCTCGAAGTATCATGGCCCTTATCGTGTCCTCCAGCAAACTTCTCCCGTCAACTACGTTGTCGAGCCCGTCACACCAACCTCGGACATGCGCCGTCGCGGCCGCGAGACTGTGCACGTCGATCGCCTAAAACAGTATCACGAACCGCTTGTTCTCACGGCGCCTTAGCCCACTGGAGTGGCTCCGTCTCCAGGGAGGGGGAAAGATGTAGTGAAGAAGCGCATGCACTACAGCTCCGCAGCCGGATCGCCAATGCTATAGTGGGGCGCGAGCAAAAGGTGATTTCGCTGCTCAGGCTGGTTAAGCCTAGACGCCATCGTGTCTGCCAGTCCGACGTCGTCGTCCACAACCACGTCGAGCTTCCTTATCACAGTTGGTACGGTTTTTTGGAGGGGTGAGTAACTTGTTTTTTGGTTTTATTTTTTCCTTACCTTTTTCTTCCTCCACGTGGCTGAGGCGCACGTACACCCACCACGAGTGTTTTGAAGTGTGGGCTATTCATTGAGTTTTTGCGTACGTATTGTCATAGGGAGGTGTTTGCAGTACCGTGGTTATTAGTTGGTACGGCTTTTGGAGGGGTCAGTAACTGTTTTTTGGTTTTATTTTTCCTTTCCTTTTTCTTCCTCCACGTGGCTGAGGTGCACGTACACCCACCACGAGAATTTTGAAGTGTGGGCTATTCATTGAGTTTTTGGGTACGTATTGTCATAGGGAGGTGTTTGCAGTACCGTGGTTATTCGTTGGTACGGCTTTTTGGAGGGGTCAGTAACTTGTTTTTTGGTTTTATTTTTCCTTTCCTTTTTCTTGCTCCACGTGGCAGAGGTGCACGTACACCCACCACGAGAATTTTGAAGTGTGGGCTATTCATTGAGTTTTGGGTCCCTGGTGAAAAATGTGCAACTGGAAACCAATTGATCCCAGTTCAACTAGTTTAAGGAACAATTCCCAGTTCAACTGGTTCCAGTTGGTTCCCAGTTCAACTGGTCCCAGTTGATTCCCAGTTCAACTGGTCCAGTTGCTTTCCAGTTCAACTGCTCCCAGATGGTCCCCATTGTGGCTGTCGCCCTGATGCAGAAAAAGCTTCACACAACACAGGAAGCTTCATATACAAAGCTTCATTTGATTCAATCTTTTTCATAGCCTTGGCTACATTTGAATTCTTTCTGTGAGTAGCTTCGGCACTGTGTCTCGACCCCTGTGCTGAACTGTTCCTGCAAATAATTTTTTGTTTATATATTAGTAAGGACACAGCACAAGAAATCGGGCATGCTAAAATGCGTAATGAAAACCCACTGCTTCTATTTTTTGTATGACATATTGATACTCATAACCAGCATCAACCACTCTGCAATTCGTAAAGTTCTTTGACAGGTTCTCCATAGTACCTCCCTTGCTCATTCCATGATATCAATGAAAATTTTTTTAAATATCCAAAAGATCAGAACAATAAATGTAGGCACCCTTGATGAAGTTTAAACAGATACATTTCTGCGTTGAAACATTCTCGATGAAGGATCACCTTGAGCTTGTATACACGGAAGTTGCGCTTCAGTCTGCCATTGCAGTGCACTAGAGCTGCACAAGTATGTGTACGAATGCCAGGGCTACAACTACTCAGTACACCCACTTGGGATCACTTGTAGGGGTTGTTCTACTAACTACTACTGCTAGCAGCGGCATCGCCGCTAGCAACCCCGTGCCGTGGATCCGAGCACTCGACGAGCAGAGAATGTGGCAGTTGCGTCCGCGCTCGCTATCTCAGCCATGCATCGCCGCGTTGCCGCGCGCGTCAGCCCGCGGCCCGACTCGAGGCAGGGCAGCACGAAACGTCGCACGCGGCGAAAGAGGAGAACATTAGGCGTCACTCTCCCCGCATGGCAATTCAATAAAACACGTTAAATGAAACAAATAATACAAGGCCGAATCAAGATCTCATTAAATATAAAGGATAACAACGGTAAACAACACGCGAACGCACACGAACACAAAGGACAGTAACAATGAACACGCGAACAGACAATAACACACAAAACGAACCATGCAGGGGGGGGGGGGAAGAGCCTAACCCCCGGCCAGTATACCGCGACCGCGCGCCCCTAGAAAGGAAAATAGAAAGAAAAGAACATACAGACATGGACGACGGTGGCAGGCCCGCTGCCGGGGTCGCTGGGGCCCGAAACGACGCATGGTACGGACGACGAGGCCTCGTCGTCCGGACGGTCGCAAAAGCACGTCCGCATCGCTCCGGGTCCCCGCCAGTTCTCTCAAGGAATCTCCAAAACCCGAACGCGCGAAACGACAGAAATTACTGCTGTCCAATGGAAGCCTAGTTAAAACCACATGCGGCGGAGCGGCCAGCCCTCCACAGTGGTGGCTGCCGCCACGTCCAGCTGGGAGAGGGGGATGCGAGCACATTCCTAGCAAAACATGGCGTCGTGCGGGACCCGGTCCCCACATCCCTCCCCTCCTTAAAAGCCCCCCTAAAAAAACAATACCGATGGTGCCAATACACAATAAAATCCGTGAACCCCAAACCAAAACAAAACACGGAAAGAAACGTGACCACACAACCGCGCAAAGTCCTTCAAATGTCCGATGAAGCCAGCGCGCGCCACGGCATCTTCACACGAAGCCTGGACGCCGGCCGCGGCAGGTCTCACGTGCCGTCGACCCTGTCGACTTCCTGGCCGCCCCAAATGCCGCGACCACGGCTCCATCCGCAGCCTCGCCGTCGACGCCGCCCCGCTCCGGACACGCAGACTTCGGCCGCCAAATCAGCGCGGCAGAAAACACAACAAAAACAACAGTCGCGCAGCACAAGCCAAACCCAATTGAACCAACTAACATAAAATACGCAAGGCTACAATTCTCAGTTAGTGAAAACCAAAAACCCAAAAAGAAAGAAACGGTACGTAAACAAAAAGGAACACTAAGTGAAGAACCTAGAACAGCGAAGATGAGCTAGCGAAAGAGTATAGAGAGAGAGAAAGAGAAAGACGTCTCTGTCAGGTTATCTCTCCGTCTGAAATCAGTCGGGCAGTAACCAAGTAAACGTGGTCTTCACTAGTGCGATGCCGCATGACCTTACACTAGCGTATAATCCTTCCACGAACGCACACTGCCCATCCGTGACACCAAACGAAACGGAGATCCACAACGTGTTGCCTACGTACTGAACAGACGCGGAAGGGACGGCGACAGCATTCACACTGCAACCGTGCCAAATCGCAGAGCACAGGAACTTTAACTAAAGCCTTCCGCTCTGACGACTGGCTAGAATTAATTGCAGGGGCGCGCAATCGCTCTCCTCTGCTGTCGGGGGGGCGGGGGGGGGGGTGCCACTGCTGACGCGCGTAAACAACGGCGCTAACCGCGAAGGTGGCATGATACTGTGGCCGAGCTCGTACATACCGCGCAGAGTGAACACCTTTTAGGGGCGAAGCTCCTTAAAGCGGCACCCGTTCGTCCCTCGTCGTAGTCGTCGTAGTGCGTAACCAGTCTTACGCTTTGACCTCCAAGGTGGTGCCGGTGGGAGATTTCTCCTGTGCGTTGTTGAACAATAAAAAATTCGCAGCGTGCGCGTTAACTAAAAGCCGAATTCTTCTGTCTCTCATTCCCCATTAGCAGCCATTGGCAAGTTCCAGTAGGAAACGTTAGTAGAAGTAGAAGTGTAAGTATTAGCTAAAAGCCGACTTCTTCTGTCTCTCATTCCCATTAGCAGCCATTGTTTACCTCCAAGGTAGTGCCTGGTGAGGTTTCTCCTGTGCGTGATTAAACAATAAAAATTTTGTTCAAAACGCCGTTGATTGATGAAATAAACCAACGAAAGACGCCAGATGTTTTCTAACACCAAAACGAAAAGACGCCAGATGTTTCTAAAGCAAAACGAAAAGACGCCAGCTGCTTAACGAAAGACGCCAGGTGTTTTCTAAAGCAATGGTTTATATTCACAACCATATCGCGATACAGGATTGTCAATCGTTTTCACGTCAATTTTATCGGGCGAATTAACAAAGAAATTTTCACGGTTTAAACCGATGATTACTCCCAGGAGCTTCGTCCAATCTCATCATCATTCACCTCGTGGATCTGCCGTCAATTTTTTTCTCCTGAGCCACAGCCACACAAGCCGCTTCTAGCCCACAACCCGCGCTCGTCGCAATACAAGACAACGATACCGCGCGCGCGCCACGTGCACTACTAACACGATCAGGCGCCTCGCCTCCCGGAGGCGAAAAAACACAACCGCGAAAGAAACTATTTACATTATGTACACATGGGTCACTCTGCCGTCAACTACGTCGCTCTTCGGGCCAACGAAAAGAAGAAAAAGAACAACAAACAAGAAAAAACCAGATTCCTGAGAAAGCCCAGTGAGGATGGACCCTCTCTTTCATCCTTTCCCCCGACCGGCCGGCTGATTATCGCCACAATGGCGTCCTTCTCTCCCGCCGCGGGGAAGCTGGAACGCTCTCCCCTTCTGCGTGCGCGAAGACACAGGTGCCCGAAGGGCTATTCATGGAAGATGCCTTCCTTCTACTTTCTTTGTTCGCCTCAGCGGCCTTTCCGCCGTCTTTGCCTCCCTCGGTGCATGTCGGCCATGTGCACCGAACAGTGCCGTCAACTTTTAACGAAAAGAGACTTTCGACGACCCGGGCTAGAAATAGTGCGTCAACTACTCTTTTACTGGTTCTGAATTTTACTGAAGAAAGACGCGCACGACGCGAAGTGTAAAGAAAGCCGTTGGACTCACCGACTTGAATGTTCAGGGGAGACAAGATGGTCAATCTCCCGGCCATGGCATGGTGGAAGCCTTGGTCAGTCCAACGAGTTTCCGCCACAAGAACGAACTACTGCATCTCGGTGGCATTGCATCACGCCTTTCCTCGTCACCGCTTCGCCTCACGCAACTTCGAAGCGGGTTACCAATTCGTTTGAGAAGTGACATTTGCCTCTCCTCACACCACGATACATCGACAGAGAAAAAAAAGGACAGACAAAGGAAGAGATACGCGCGATACACAGCAGAGACGGCCAACCTCAACCAAAGCGCATTTTACGCTGGGAACTGAACGCAACTTCCCACTCTGCCGACACCTGCTCGTCGTTTGAGCGACCAAGGGCTAGGCCCCTGGCCCCACTCAGTTGGGCGCCAAATGTAGGGGTTGTTCTACTAACTACTACTGCCAGCAGCGGCATCGCCGCTAGCAACCCCGTGCCGTGGATCCGAGCACTCGACGAGCAGAGAATGTGGCAGTTGCGTCCGCGCTCGCTATCTCAGCCATGTATCGCCGCGTTGCTGCGCACGTCAGCCCGCGGCCCGACTCGAGGCAGGGCAGCACGAACCGTCGCACGCGGCGAAAGAGGAGAACATTAGGCGTCACTCTCCCCGCATGGTAATTCAATAAAACACGTTAAATGAAACAAATAATACAAGGCGAATCAAGATCTCATTAAATATAAAGGATAACAACGGTAAACACACGCGAACGCACACGAACACAAAGGACAGTAACAATGACACGCGAACAGACAATAACACACAAAACGAACCATGAAGGGGAGGGGAAGAGCCTAACCCCGGCCAGCATACCCGCGACCGTGCGCCCCTAGAAAGGAAATAGAAAGAAAAGAACATACAGACATGGACGACGGTCGCAGGCCGCTGCCGGGGTCGCTGGGGCCCGAAACGACGCATGGTACGGACGACGAGGCCTCGTCGTCCGGACGGTCGCAAAAGCACGTCCGCATCGCTCCGGGTCCCCGCCAGTTCTCTCAAGGATCTCCAAAACCCGAACGCGCGAAACGACAGAAATTACTGCTGTCCAATGGCAGCCTAGTTAAAACCACATGCGGCGGAGCGGCTAGCCCTCCACAGTGGTGGGCTGCCGCCACGTCCAGCTGGGAGAGGGGATGCGAGCACATTCCTAGCAAAACATGGCGTCGCGCGGGACCCGGTCCCCACACACTACACCCTGAATATTTAACCAATAGATTGCAATGTCATGAAGTTCTCGAGTGCTGCTTGGTCTGCAACATTCAGAGATAAGCATCTAGAAGTAATTGTTATAACTTCATGGTTTGATTAAATGTAATACAGTAACATGATACATTATCCCATAGTTTACATATATTAGCTTACCTTTGGAGCTATGTGAAAAAGTTACAGAGAATGGCATTCCAAAATGATGAAAGATTGCTGCCTTGGACTGTAACACAGTGGCAGTATTAAATGTTATATCTGTCCGAAAGAAATATTCTCACTGCCCACCACAGCAGTGAAACCACAGTTCTTCCAAATGCATATTAGTACACTAGGGCGTTCATATTACCATGGCTGCATATTACCAGAGGGATGACATGTACACTGTGGAAACATACCCCGCAACAACATTCACTTTTTCAGGAGTGAGCTGCTGCTTCGGCAGCTCGCCCATGCCCTCTTCTTTGGTGCGACGTTGCCCCTGACACTCCTTTTGCCTATCACACTGCTGCTCCAGAGAGCCTGTGCAGTGTCCTTGCACACGAGCTTGCCCTTTTTGTTGCCAAATATTTTGGCAGCTTGTGCATTTGAGACACAGTAGCCCTTCTGCAGATGGAATTGAAAAAGGAATAGCTTGTCGAAATGATGTAATAGACGATTAAATGTTTTTCTAGTCAGGCAAATATAGCTGTCAATACCTGCACCAAACATGATTATAATCAAGCTAATGCTCAAATGCAAATGTAAATTTCAACCATACCTTCAAGCCAAGATGTTTTTCTAAGCATTATCTCATGTGCCCTTGA
>JABSTT010004949.1:0-18921 GCA_013339685.2 Hyalomma asiaticum
TTCTGACGCCATTTATGTTTTTCGTTTTTAACTTTCCTTCAACTACGAACACCAGTCACTTGCCTTTAGAAACTATCTGTCAATGAATGAAACTTTGATTTCTGCACGGAACTAACCTAGCAACGCCTACAAATTGCTCTCTCGACGAGTTCTGAAGTGCGAGGGATTCCACCTTTACTTCAACATCGCTTCTTAACGTAATGAAGACACACATCTGGCAATTGCTTAAATTCATCAGATGTAACGAAAAACGCTGTACATGCAGTAATGTGCCATCTTTAGATTTCAATAGATACAACATGCTATTCCCAATATGCGCGTGGACATCATTCAGCTCATTCAGCCGTTACGACATCGCAAGGCTGCGCACGTCAACTGCTAGCCTTTGGCTTGGCCGCGTTCATACCCTCAGACATTCATTCTATATTAAAAAATAGCATTCTAGTTCTTGTTCGTTGGCAGCTATGCCTTCAATCTGAACGATGATAGAGCCACTGCTGTCTAAATAAGCCAACACAGCAGCGCAGACAGTAATAGCGTTATCGATTGCAGCAGTGGCTAAATGAATCCTTGGATAGAGGCGATCTTGCCATCCTGCCAGAAATGTGCGGTTCACTACGTTTCCTTTTTTACGCCCGGTAGCAACAATACCTTAGGCGCCTGTATTGCTGAAAAATAGCTGCAATTGTCCGCTTATTTCAGTGCATTTCGTGTGTTGCGGAGCGTTTAATATCAGGTTGTATTATGAGTGCCGTTTAGGACAGGAGTTTATGCATACAGCAAATCCGCGTAAGAGTAATGTCCAACGTGCCAAGTGTCGTAAGGCTACCTACACTAAATATTATGGGTGCTGTACATAAGACACACTAAAAAGGCTAAGCTGGCCATGCACGTCCATATTCTTGTAGGTTTCCGGATGCCACAGAACCATGTCTATTAGCAGGAAATACGGGCACGCAATATGTTCGTTATGTGACAACGAGGGATACAGTGCAAAAAGGCAAAGACAGAACAGAAAGAGGCATCAAAAGTGACGGGAGAGAGCGTGAATGAGGAATGCAAATGAAGAAGTAGAAATGGAATGGCAATATATCAGCGCTCTTTCTTCAGCTTATCATGAGGCTTAGAAAGATGTTTTAGCAGACCGTGAGAATGGTGAACAATAATCTTTTTTCTGTTGCGGCCAAGTTCGAGTACCTGCATTCAGGCGCTGGGCTCCCGCCAAGCAGAACACATTACCGTGTAATCATCTATCCGAGACATTGCCCGAAATAAGTGCTGAGACGAACCGTACCTTCCACAAAGACTTTCGCCTTATTTATAGTTGCTTGCGGCTATAAATAATACGATTTTGAGGAAGAAAAAAAAAACAGAACACGTGTACCACACTATACATCGGCTTTATGTTCATTTTGCTACCCGCCGTCGTTGTTTTGGAGGATAGGCTATTAGCTTGCGAAGTTTAAGTTCACGCAATCGAATCCAGGCCATGGCGGCCACAATTTAATAGAAGCGACAAGCAGAAAACTCTCGTGCGCTAAGGTTTAAAAGTGCGTCAATGAACTGCACGTGGTCCCCATATTCCGGAGGCCGTGGAGAAATTGCGATACCATATGGCGGCGAGAGGAGAGGTACACAAGACACTCGTCTTGTGCGAGTGTAGTAAAGTGGTGCTTCGAAGAGCGGAACATAAAGCCAACTTGACTACATTACCAGTTGGTCTCAGTCATACACAATTTCGGCGCATAATGCGCCATAAATTGCTATTTTATTGTTACTAACATAAGGTGTGACTGCTTCGCTTTAATGTGCCCACTGCAGTTCCTCAGAGAAGACAAGGACGCGCAAAATGCGGAACGGCAGCCCACTTGGAACGATGCCGCTTCCTGGTCAAGCGGCATCGATCACGGTTCTGGTGCTGCTCATTGCTGTGAACTTGCCGCACGTCTACACGGCGAGACAGAAGACTTGCAGCGTGCCCAAACAAAACGGCATCAACGCCGCGATTTGCGAGAAGCCCAATCCGAGGTGCAACATCATGGTCAGCGGCCTAGCCGACGGTGATCGAGAGCAGATCATCAGCCTGCACAACGGGGATCGCAGCCAGGTGGCTCGGGGGGAACTGGACGGCTTTCCCCCGGCGAAAAATATGTACAAGCTGGTGCGTAAAGACGACACAATTCTGCATTGGTGTGCAGTAGTCATACTGTGTCATAAAGAGGGCCCACCGCACGTGATGGCGCTCCTTGGCTTCGCGGTAAGACAGCATGCCATCAAAGTAGAAATGGCTGTCCGCGCCGCGCTAACTTTGGCTAGATGTAGCCGTAGTTGGGACCACTCTAAACACACGAGCATGGCAATACATTTCATACACAGTGCTCACTGAAGTGATGCCACGAGAAAGTACGACAACCAGTGATGGCTATGGCATTTCCATACGTTTAATAGCACCAATGTGGCATAAGGCTGCTACAAAAACGCGGAACTGTTTCATCTCTGGTAAAACCTAGCAAGCTGGCCGAAATAAAATATATTCTTCATTGATAAATTACCAAAGAAGACCATATGTCCATGCTAAGTGAAAACTGCGTGGAAACTTGTTATTCCATGGCCGCAGGCGACATAAGAGCCTGGTACTCATGTCACGCACAGTTGTACTGCTTTCTCCCTAAGTCATAATTGACTAGGAAGAGCGAAAATCACAGTCTCTCTCCAGCCTTCTATATCAGCTTAGTTTTTTGCACTATCTCAAAGGGCACTACCCTAAGGCCAATTTTTTCTAGCCTTAACGAGAGCCTATGGATTCATTCGTGAGCTGCCGTCCATTTCATTCGTCAACCGTCATTCCTCGTCACACACATATATTCTCACTGCTCTGTGACGTACCTTTTGAATATCCTCAATTGAGACGTAAGGACGCACTCTGCCTGTTCTTGCTTTGAGTCTAGCGATTTAACCTGGCGCACTAAAATCAAAGTTGCCGCTGCAGAAGGATTTCCCAAGATCTCTTAGGACTACCACCGCATTTCCCAGCCTCTGCTCGTAATACTGCGCTGATAACGAATTTCCATGAACAGTGAATTAACGAACTTGCACATGCCTGAAGAGAGACAGGAAAATGGCAAGTTCGCTCACGATTTGTCGCACGCATTATATAGTACAGCGGCCGCATACAGCTTTTTCGGTCATGTGGAGCGAAGGAGCTAGCGACGATGGCGTTTTCCATGTTTCCACGCCCCTCCGTAAACACTAGAAACAGCTCATAGTCTCGCTAATACAATGAAAATGGGCGTTTTCGAGATGTTAGGTCGCTTAGTATGAACGATATGAACAAAACCTAGTCAAAACACACTACTAACTTTCCACGACGACTCGCCCTGTGTTGCTCACACTAGCTAGCCGCCGCAGATCACCGGCAGCCAATGTAATATGGGCCTGGTTCACGGTTCATTACTTCCGTGGCCTATGCCGTGAACACCACGGCCGCATCTGTCGATTAAGTGCACGCACGCGTTTTCCATGTGTCCACGCCCCTCCGTAAACACTAGAAACAGCTCATAGTCTCGCTAATACAATGAAAATGGGCGTTTTCGAGATGTTAGTTCGCTTAGTATGAACGATATGAACAAAACCTAGTCAAAACACACTACTAACTTTCCACGACGACTCGCCCTGTGTTGCTCACACTAGCTAGCCGTCGCAGATCACCGGCAGCCAATGTAATATGGGCCTAGTTCACGGTTCATTACTTCCGTGGCCTATGACGTGAACACCACGGCCGCATCTGTCGATTAAGTGCACGCACTGGTGAATGCATTCACTATGTGAAGAATAATTTTTGGTTTGAAATTTCCGTCACGCCACTGAGAGCCAGGAAAACAAGCCAACACAGCACTGAGAACCGCAGAGATCGCTGAAGCAGCCGTGCAAACCGTCATCATTTCAAGCGCTATTACCTTGCCTTCTTGGTTGTTGGCTACAGCGTAAAATAAAAAAGGACAACCTTACCTCTGTTAATGAGGCCTACGACGAGCTGCCTGTCTTCCTCTTTCGCCAACTTAGCGAAGACAGCACTTTGGTTACTGCCCATTGCCGCAGTCGGCTTGCGAACGTGATGGTCACGCCCCAAAGGACAGCAATTTCGTCAATCATGCAGCGCGTGAACAGGCATGACATGCTATCAGATTTCGTTAGAGATATGCCCGGTGGGACGGTCGCTACAAATAGTCGTGCGGCGAATACCATCGAAATTTCGTATCATGTGACTCGCACTCGGGGCACGCAATCAGTGCGACAAGGAAGCACGGTACAGAAAGTGCACTCCGGCCGAAGGCTAAGCACCGAGAAAGAAATATGTGAGAGGAGGTGAGAAATGATGGAGATCCTTTCTTACCTCCTCTCACATATTTGGAGATCATTTGTTACCTATAGAAATGATGGAGATCATTTCTTACCTATAGATAGACACAAAGACGGACGAGACCGTTCAACATCCCATAAGTCGATGAACAGATCGCTAAACGATTGAGAACAGGTAATATCTCAGGAGCCAACGTTTCGCCAAGTGGACTTGTCTTCGTCGGGACAGCGACATTTTTCACGTCATTTGCACGCACCATATGACTTCCCCAATTTCATTTCGCTAGCAGGAACGCAGCTCAAACACTGCAATAGCACGTGCAGTTCTCAACAGTCCCGGTGTCCACAAGAGCGTGCATGAAGGAGTGTGTACAACATATATATTACATTATACCATCGATGCCGTTTACGCATATTAGCCAGTATTTTCGCGAAAGTGCCGCAGCCAACAGGTAAATAAATATCCTAAGGTATTTTGACAGATAAATGGCATATAAAAATTAAGTTTATTTTTGCCAAGCTAATCCTATCACTCATTTTCATTAGGCCTAAATCATGACCTTCATTGTCATCACCACAATCATGAGCATGACTACGCCCACTGAAAGGCAGAGGCCTCTCCAAAAGGCCGCCTATTATTGCAGTCCGGAAAAAGCTGCAGTCAAAATCGCAAACTTATCTGCCTACCTACCTCCGTCCCCTGCCATGCTTGCCTACTCTAGGGATCCACCATTTCACCCTCAATGAACGACGGTTATCTTGTTGTTTTCTTGATTACGACTACGATAACAGTAACAATCGTTGTTCCCTGACACCCACCGGTCTTTTCCTGTCCCTTAAGGTTACACTTTTTCTGTTCCATTGCTCTTTTTGTTGTCAATTTAAGTTGAGCCCTTTGTTGAGCCTCCAAGTTTCTGCAGCGCCGGTAAGTAGAGGTCCGACGTATCTGTTATACGGTTTCCTCTTTAGGGACAGCGCGAAGCTGTCATTAATTATTTGAGAATGCCCACCAAAGGGACTCTAGGTCATTGTTATCCTTCGAATTATCTCGAGAACCTCGTGGTTCGGATAGGGAGTCACTACCTGGCCTAAAGAACATCTATCGCTCACCACTTCAAGTGCCTCGCCAGCTATCCGAAGCTGCTCTGAAATTCTGATGCTACTGAACACTACTGTAGTCTTCTGCATGTTGATTTTCACACCCGCAGTTCTACTTTGCCTGACTACTTTGGCAATCACGCTTTTCAATTCGTCCCCTAAGTTACTTAGCTAGGCGATGGCGTCAGTACTTCTGAAGTTACTGCGACACTCTCCAGAACCATTACAACAATCTATTCCCCATCCAACTTTCTAAATACCTCAGACAACAAGCTGTGAATAACATTGGAGAGTTATATTACGTTGCCTCATACAATTCCTTACTGGTATTTTGGTACTACCTTCATGGGTGGCTTCGGCAGCTGTGGAGCCCTTACAGATGTCTCCGAAATTTTTACATGATGCCCGTCTACGCCCTGATTACGCAGCGCCTGCATCCCTGCAGTCGTTCAGACTGAGTCAAATGCTTTCTCGTAATCCCTGGAGATTATACACAAGTGAAAATTGGGCTCCTCGCAATTCTCTGTGACCTAACAGATCGCGTGGAAATCGTCTATTATAGAATACCCCTGCGAAATTGTGCTAGTTCGTTACGCTTACAGAAATGTAGTTGCCAGAATTTATTTTAACAATTGTCTTGGCAAATGCCTCGTAAACAACTTAGAGCAAGCAGATCGTCCTGTAATTTCCAAGTATACCTACGAATATAAATTGATTTGCTGGACAACCTGCTAACGACCATTCAAATTATATAATAAAAAACACTTCACCTGTACCAAAGTAACTTCGAGGAACTATCGATAAAACAGTTTCTTTGCATGTACTAGCGAAACGTCATGCATCACATCTTTCTATGGGCTGTTGTGGAGGAAGAACGTGGTATCGTGTTATATCCCCAGATAACTCTTACTAACCCATGCAGTGCAATGGCTGCTTGCAATCTACCCGTACTGCACGTCTTTACGTTATTTGCACGCTGCGCAGTTGTGGAATGACGAGATCGCCCAGTCTGCTCAGGCATATTCGAATCAATGCGGCGAAGGTCGTGGGCCTGGCAGGCACAGTTCGCCGGAACAAAGACGCACTGGTGAGTTGGAGACATTCTGCTCCTCAGCATAAGCAATCGGCAAGAAAAAAAAGGTGAACGAAGTCTTCGTGGGCCTCTGAAGCCGACATGGGCTCGCAGCCCATGAAAGGTGTGAAGTGTATTCCTACCATTTCGAAGAGAATGCACAGCAAGATATGGGCACAAAAAGAACTGAACGACGACGAGCCGTCGAAGATTAGATAGCGAGTTCAACAGGACGTTATCCCTTGGATGAACAGCTTACATAACCTGTGATCACCATGGCTCGCGGATGAATTTCGGCACCGAAGGAAGGTAGATTGAATTCCTTGAGCAGTGCAAGAACGCTGAAGCCGCCCATGTCAGACTCCTTAGCACGTGCAGCGCTCGCCTTCTCTCTTGTCTCCTCTTTCTGTGTTGCCCTTTCCCTTAACCCCAGTGCAGGGTCCTGCCTTTGCTTTTCTTTCTCTTCACTCTCTCTCTCTCTCTCTACGTAACCTCTGAGATGACATAGTTCTTAGATTATTTGCTTTAAGGCAATTGCCGTCCATGCAGGTGTCGAGGGCTTTTGCATATCGAAAAGCTTGACTCTTAATTACGGAGCAGTTTGGGGGCTCGCAATGTCTGCTGGCGGTGTCCACAGTCACACAAGAAGGAACAGCCGACCCCATTCTGCCCTCTACCCACTAGGCAAGCTCTTGGCCTCTGCCCAGTGAGACCTGTCAACATGTCAGCGACAGCGACAGTTATAGCGCTAGGCATACAAGACAGTTATGGTGATCCTGACACGCTTGATGGTTATGTCACGACTAAGGACGAAATCCACGCATCTCCACGAAGTGAACCATACAAGTGGGCGAAGCTGGGGATCGTTGTGTTGCCGTAAATCGCCCGTGACATTGCCCGCTCATGCATGCAAATGAGTGACAACGCGTGTGTATATTTACACACGCGTCGTCATTTATGCTGCTGGTCTTTATGAGGTTCCTGCACTCCCATGTCGTAGATCGTGCCGAGTTCCGGATTACATTTAGTTAACGCGCATGTTGCGAATCCTTATGGTTCAACTACGCACAAGAGAAATCTCCCACCGGCAGTGCATTGCAGGTCACGATCAGGCGAACGGTTGGAACGGCAGGTGAGCGGTTGCGCCGCGCGAGCAGTCGGTTTTTAAATGCGAAGCATTCCTTAGCGAACTTCGGCGAGTTTGAGCGTATCTATCTATCTATCTATCTATCTATCTATCTATCTATCTATCTATCTATCTATCTATCTATCTATCTATCTATCTATCTATCTATCTATCTAGCCGCCTACGATTTTGTGCTCTCCTGGCCGTTTCGCTAATCGGATGTTTACGAAAATTGGTATGCCACATCATGACTACATGACGAACATAAATGACAGGTCATAACATGAAAATCATGATATGCATGTCATGAGCGGCATGATTTACATGCCATGGTCTTAGGGCTCTCCTGGCTGTTTCGCTAATGGGATGTATGCGAAAATTGGTATGGCACAACATGACTGCCTGACGAACATAGCAGGTCATAAATAGCAGGTCATAAATAGCAGGACAAGAAATATCAGGTCATAACATGAAAATCATGATATGCATGTCATGAGTGGCATGATTTACATGCCGCGGTCTTAGTACTCTCCTAGCCATTTCGCTAATGGGACGTATGCGAAAATTGGTGTGGCACAACATGACTGCCTGACGAACATGACTGACAGGTCACAACATGAAAATCATGATATGCATGGCATGGGCGATATGATTTACATGCCACGCGTTTCGTTAGTGGGATGTGTAAGAAAATTGGTATGCAACAATATGACTGCATGACGAACATAAATAACAGGTCATAATATGAAAAGCATAACATGCATGTCATGGGCGGCATGATTTACATGCCAGGCGTTTCGTTAATGGGATGCATACCAAAATTGCTATGGCACAACACGACAGCATGATGAACGTAAATGACAGGTCATAAATTAGAATCATGACACGCGTGTCATGACCGGCATGATTTACATCCCATGGTCATGGCGCTATACTGCCGTTTCCTTAATGGGATGTATGGGCTCCGTCTACTGACCAGAGGGCGCTACGTAGCTCTCGTCGGACGGCTCAGTCGCGCACGGTGGAAACCGAGGCGACAGCGACGCGCGCGTTTCTTCGCTGCTTTCCGGGCGTGCTGCGAACCACACGAACGCTGGCGGCGGCGCCATTTCGGACAGTTTGCCGCAGGTTTGGAGCGCGCGTCTCAAAGGAAATAAAACGAAAGGGGGTAGGACGGGCGGTCGCTACTGCTTTAGAGTTGGAGACGCGCATCGCGTTCGCGTATTTCCCTGTCACAGTCTGCCCAATTTTGCTTCTTCTCTCCGCCAGGCAGCGGATTCTGGCGCTGATGTCGCACATGGAAAACTCGACTGCACGGAGCCTATACGAACATTGCTTTGGCACAACATGACTGCATGACGATCATAAATGACAGGTCATAACATGAAAATCGTGACATGCATGTCATTAGCGGCATGATCTACATGCCACTCGTTTCCTTAAAGGGATGTATACCAAAATTGCTATGGCACAACACGACTGCATGACGAAGGTAAATGACAAGTCATAACGTTGGAACCATCACATGCGTGTATGAGCGGCATGGTTTACATGCCACAGTCATGGTGCTCTTGTGGCCGTTTCGTTAACTTCATATGTACCAAACTCGGTATAGCGAGACAACAGTGCAAATTCATTTTACGTTCCTTATGCGTGCTTCGCATTTCCTTGATTCCCACTGTACGTGGGATCTGCCTTTTTTTTTTTCAACCAAGAAACTCGCTAGCAGACGCTGCCGGCGTCAGCGTTGTCTTTCGCGGGGGAGGGCGCGTTCTCGAAGAAAGCGGTCATCGAAGAAAGAGCGTTTCCATAGTGAACGGCGCCGTTCGCTCTCACGACAGCAGATAGAAGAGAGAGAGAGATCGCGCGCCGGGATGGTGCGCATGCGCAGCGAGGATGTGGACGCTGCATGGCGGATGGATGGAGGGAGGGAGAAGAGAGTGACATAGCCCTGACTATATAAGCTGCTTTGCATCTAAAAGCACAGCTTTGCTGTCCCCACGATTTTGACAGCGCAGAATTGCCTTGCCTTTTAACTGCGAACGCATGATGTAAAGTTTTCACAGTTGGTACAGTCAACCGCAAAAGTGGTTGACACCACGAGTGTGCGTGCTAGGCTGGCTTTCCGCGTCATCTAGCAGTACGCCGCCTGTCCGCTACCGGAGAGCTCCACAAGAAAAGTGTCTTTTGGCTACTCGCGAGCATGTCATTTTTTTTTATGCCGCGAACCGCATTGTTAGCTTTTCGCTTCCAAGCGCTGCGATCGTAATCCTTAAGGGCGCCACATATCTGCCTTGATAGCAGAATCACAGCCCTCAGCTCCTGCATCAACTGGAGCGCCGATGAAAAGATATCAGCTTCGTAAAGGGCTATCAAGATATAAGCGCATGGTAACGGCTACCAAAGATCATGTAGCGTAAAAAGAGAACCGAGAGAAATGTTTGTACTACATAGTTGGAAAATAGACAGGCCGTAGATTTAAGGAGGGGGGCTTTTTGACCGTAGCGCTGCTGTCGATCGCAGGTTACGTGGCGCAAGTATCGCGAATACCCCGTTGGGCGCGTGCTGACATGGCCCGTAAAGATTTGTGATTGACTGTACATACAACTTATTCTGGCGGACGTGTACTTCAAAGCCAGGCGCATGTTGTCGCTACTCCCGAACTTCACAACATGCACGCTAAACCGTAGAGACAGGTTTCCTACGCCGTGGTTCCTGTCGGCCAACAGTGCCTGTCAGTGTCAAGAACGGCCGACAGCACAACCTGTGGCAATTGATTATGTTTTGGCTTCATGAACACGACAAGATTTCACCAAGAAATCAGTGACATTCTTCCGTAGCGGAAGCCGATATATGTAAAAATAAACACGTTTACAATGAAAAATACTACCCGCTGAGGCTCGAACACATGTTCACCACGGATGTGACAGAGGGAGCGCCAAGTTCTACCGATGCACTACCATAACGTTGCGCATGTGAGAAACAGACGGGCCTTATAATTTCTCTACAGCATCTTGCAAGATCTATCTAAACAATTTCCCGTTAAACTAAAGGTGTTTATTGCATGGAAATGTAGCGTTTATCTAGGAAGATCACTCTTATATAACGTCACCTCCCCCCCATAGCACTTTTGGTTCGCTCAGGTTCGCTACGGTGGTTCCGCCATCTAGCAAGGATAGAGCAAAGCAGGTTATCGTGTGAGCTGCTCGTTGCGCTAATACGCGTCGCCAGTAAGCGCTTCGGCAGCGTTCGCAGTGTTCGCGCCTCGGTCGTCGTTGTAGTTAGGGGCGTGGCGGCGTCATGAGTTCCTGGGCCAAGTACGACCGCAACTGTTACAATACTTGTCTTGTGTGGCCACATGTGTTTAGTTGGGACGCGCACTGCACCAGGAAAGCAAAGACCACAAACAGAGGACGCACCTTTCGCTGCAGCGGCCTGTTTGTTCGAAAAACGATCCGCTGACATCCAGTTGGATTTTACTTGCAAGGTGTTATCGTTGGTGCACGCTCCTGGTTTATGGCACTTTAGCGCAGAGCTGTGACGCGTGCAATTCAGTCTCTCCGGAGCAATGTGAGTAATTTAAAAACATTTGCTTGTGTAAAACTCTCGAGGATCCCTGTGCCGTGTAGAAGTGCCGCTGATGTCTACATGTAACTTGTTCACATATCCACAGCACTCAACCCATCTCCTGCACCTTGTTTGGCCACGTCATCGCATATATATTCCACAACTTCGCGAAGACACAGGTTCCACTTTCCTGTTAAGCCGTTTTCTAGGGCATTTGTTTTTGTGAGGCATAACAAATAATAAAGCCCCAGCCCGCACCATAATAATATAGCAGGCACGTTTTCTAGGACAGTGGGATCAACCACGGTTTTTTTTTTTTGTTTTTTTCGTGGTGTCGCCTGACATCCGCCTTGGGCAAAAACTTCGTGAGGTGCAGTAGCCAATAAAAAGGAGTGCAATAAACTCTTTAATTTCAGTTCATACACAGCGCGAGCTCATTTTGAAACGTTGTTCTGACCACTAAAGCTTTGTTCCATGAACTATTAGCGTGAACGCCCAGAGAAAGCGACGATTTGCGTTCATACCACGGACAAAAACAACTCCAAAGCGGTAGCTCGGAGACATTTCCTACCGCCGTGGTTGAGCGCTTATGACGATCAGCTGCTCACCCGAAGGACAAGGGTACAACACCGGCTGCGGCGCTCGTCTTTGGACGGAGACATAAATGCAGGTGGCCTGTGTACGGTGTGTTATCGCTACACAGAATCCAAGAAGTCGCAATTTCTGGACCCATCTACTGAAGGATGCCCCGTTATCATATCTTCGTTTTGACCTGCAGAGCCCGACCTATTTTTACTTCGCAGAAAGCGGCAGCGGTTCCGAATATATTACTGCACAAAGATTGTGAACCACATTTTTTTTCTTTTTGCGGTACTTTCTGGAACCAATGTTTTACTGTGTAAAGCAGCTAATTATTGTACTTATATAAGCATGGTGAGTATCATAAGTACGTCACTAATTCTGTTCCCACTTCATGTCACCAGAACACTTCTCCTCAATTGGAGAAAACATCGCCCACGAAGCATTCACGGCGAACATCACCATGCGTCGCTGGAAAGTGCACATACAAAACTGGTTCGAGGAATACCAGTACTACCCACCAGAGTCCGTGTCTAGCTTCCAGCCGCCGTCAGGACCTGAAGTTACCCACTTTACCCAGGTAGGTGGTAACCTGTCTTTTGCCAAGAAGTAAGTGTGGCTGGTTGTTAATTCCCGATCTGGAATATCATTGCTGTACAAAGTGGTTCACATAAGATTGAGCGCAACTGCCATTGAACACAGCCGGAGCATGCAGACGTGATTAGACGTTTCTCCTTGAATAGACCTGCCAATATGTTGTCTAGTGGCTATGATATTTGACCCCTAGCACGAGGATAACGGTTTTGAATTCAAACCATGGTGGCCGTGCTTTCATGGAGGTGAAATGACAGAAAGATGCTTACTCTGCAATCTGAGTGCATGTGAAAGAATCCCAGGAGGTCTAAATTTCCCAAGTACTCCACTACGGCGTCTCTCATAACCATAAGGTGGATGTGGGACGTACAACCCTTACAAGCTACTACTATTTTCGTCGTCGAATATGCATTACTAGGTGGCCTATATTTTCCTATAGACAAGTTGGGGAAAAGAGATAAACTGCAACTTATCCTCCTCAAAAGACGTGCATTTTTTGACAGTGTGCTTAAGGCGTTCCGCTGTTCCATTTCTATGCATGCCAACCTGTCTTTCACCCGTGTGAAGCTTATCTTATTTTTCATATTTACGCATACCTTCATGTGCAACAGAGGAATTATCGCCATTATCTTAGAGGATACAGATACAGAGTCAAAAACAATTTATCTATATTCAAAACAGTCATGTTTGCAGCCAACACGCAGCCACAGCTACAGCTTGTGCAGGAAAGGTAAACTGCCCACTGATTAGGATGGCTAATTAGGCAAATGTTTAAACATAGGGAAGGGGGCTAAAGCAGTATAATTGTATGTACCAAAGGTAGAGATTCCAGGCGCTCGTGACATAAGAATCAGGCGAGAAACGCGCATCATTTACCACTGTAAGGGTAATCTACGAAGAATTACGTCTGTGGAATTCATAAGAAATATGAAAGTGGCTCATATTTGCCAATTACTGTACAATAAACGCGAGAAACACAACTATACCTAAACTAATTGTCTCAATACAAAAAACTAAAAAAACAACAAAAAAACATATGACATTAAGAATCGTGTCTCAAGGAGCAAACAGGGAATTTCAAACTATTACAATGGGCTGTTTGAAGCACATCAAAGGTACTGTGAATGCGATGCCAAGCTGCGCATTTCCGAAGAGTGGCCGAATGCGGGCCGGAGAAATGGAAATCACCTAGTGCGGCTGCAGCTAGTATGTAATCTAAACGTGGAGAAGCAAAGGAACCAGAAATTATAGTAGGGAAAAAATAGACATTACCAAGAGGAGAAAGGGAATAAATTTTTCCTGATGTTCTACGGGGAATACTCAAATAATTTCCTATCGCTTCGATAACATGTACTGAACTTTTAATATTTTGCCGCGCATTCACATTGACATCGAAAACAGTGTTCATCAAGCATGAAATGCGTTTGAGCACGTGTTTTTGTTATAAGCATGGTCCAACTATAGGCACGGACATCTTCCACAGCTGCAATAACGCAGTTTTGCAGCCTGCAATTGGCTGGTACCAGACGTCTGAGTGTGCTAGCGGCGTTTAGGTCATTCTGTAGGAAGCAATCTGCGCTTCTCCGGAAAACGTGTCCCCTGAGGGCTCATCCCTACACAAATACTCTCTAACTCTAGCCGAGGCTGCCATTTGGCTCGGCGAATGCCCCAAAGGGAGACAAGGCTATTGAAAGGCAGAAAATATAGCCGGCGTAGAACACTGCTGCATGCTACTCTACCTGTAGTGGGTTTGTGGGAGGGTATGACCGGCAGTAACGTGTTTTGAAAACTATTAAAGATCATTTTCGGACCCTGTCTCACATGAATCGGTCGTAACACGACAGTTAAGCGTATCCTTGTCATGTAGCTGTACCTTATTTGCACGCCAAAAGAGATAAGAGCGCAATCTTTCAGTGAATCATAAGGAAACATTTAACATTTCGATTTAATAATAACCATCCACCGGATAGGTAGACCAAAGCCCTTTGCGCTAAGCCATTTTCAATATATCATGCAGGATCTGCAAATGTATAAGCAATTTCAGAGTGGTGCTAGTCGATGTGTATCACCCAATGAAAGTGTTTTCTTCGCTCTCCCACATTACGCAGTCTCCGATAGAAGGCGTCTGCCGTGGCTGGAAAGCTCATGGAACAGTAAAAATGAAACTGGACAATAGTAACAAGCATAATGTTCGTAACATTAGGCAATGTGTCAATGACACTTCTGACGTGTTTGTATACTCACATGGAGACTGACATGATGAAGATTGATATGATTGACATAACAAGTGTGAAATATTAAACACGACATTATAGGCACACGCGCAAATGACCCCTGCCTTGAAAGATAAGCAATTGTGAAATAAGCATGAAGGGGTCTCACTGACTAAAAGCTAATGATTACATCTTTTCGCAAATAAGTGAAGTTCCATTTATCAATAAATACGAAATTGTATAGAAACGCCTAGGAGCTACTTTCGCAGAAAATAATTGCTATTGTGAATGAAGGTAGTGTCCTTTTTTGAATAGCAACTTACGCAGTGATATTGACGCGAGCGCTTCTTTTGGTCTCTTTACGGTGAGCGCCGTTATCACTTTCCGTTGACGCGCAGCGCAAACAGCCTTTATCTTGCATATCACACCGAGACTGTGTCGACCTTTCAAAAAACTTTGCATTCCCGACGCGCTCATTTGAGTGATTTCTCGAATCTCAGCCTTAATATTAGAAAGCGTTGTGACGTGTGTATAAAAGCGGACGCATTTTGTCGCTTGTTTTTAACACGAAAGTGTTCTATGGCGGTGTCCACCAGGACCACATATGTCATTACCATAACGGATGTGGTGCAGGAAAGTAAACATGTAAAAAAAACAGTGAGAAACGTTTCTATTGATACGCTGAAGTCGAACTCAAAGACCCCGCGTCACGACATAAGGTGCCCGGTGCGCTACCACTTCGCTAGCGCCGCGCATGCTGGGTGCTGTACGAACGCGCCTTCTAGTCTTCTCCGGCTCAATACACGCGCTTCCAGGCGCACATTACCTCGAACGGATGCCCCGCCACGGTGGTCTAGTGGTTATGGCACTCGGCTGCAGATCCGAAGGTCGCGGGATCGAATCCCGGCCGCTCGGCTGCTTTTCGATGGAGGCGAAATGTTGAGGCCCGTGTGCTGTGCAATGGGAGTGCACGTTAAAGAACCCCAGGTGGTCGAAATTTCGGGAGACCTCCACTACGGCGTCTCTCATAATCAGGGGTGGTTTTGGGACGTTAAACACCACAAATCAATCACCTCGAACGGTGCCGCCATCCAGGAGAGGCAAAGTGAATCACTGAAGCTTTACCACCTCTCCCGGATGACGGCGCCATTCCAGGCGCGTTCCAAAGTCCACCTCGATGAAAGCGTGCAGGGCCGCTTGCATTGCGGCGTTCGGAGAGTTCTATTAAAATATTGTAGCGGAAAGGAACACAGGGACAGACAAAGAGCGCAGGACGGGCGCGACGGGTGCTCTTTGTCTGTCCCTGTGTTCCTTTGCGCTACAATATTTTAATAGAAGTCATGAACCGACTAGCCCAAGAAAATGTTCGGAGAGCTTCGAACGTATATGCGCCTATAGCGCAGTGGTAAGCCACCGGTCACCTTTCGTCATGAATAGTGTTCCCCCGCCGACCACTCTTCCAGCGTGATGGCAATAAGAACGCTGCTGCGTTAGGTGCCCAAGCACGGTAACGATGTTGACAAGTCAATGCGGTGCAAGTGTAGGGTGATACCTTCGTAGCATGGCATTTACCATAGAATGTGCCCAGTTATTAGGTGAACTACTTCGGTTATCACAAAGGGTTGGCCCTTGATGCTAGGGAGGCGATATGTGAACGTGGGTTCATCCACGTTAAACGGTCCCGTACCAGCGAAAAACCGATAGCAATGGGAAAGTTCACCTCGATGTACCAATAAAATTGAACTGGTTAAGCGAAGAGATATTTTACTTTCGTGTTATACCGATCCTTTGAGAGAGGGATAAGCCGCATTTTTTTCCCGTAGACCGACCACTGTTTACGCTGCTATCTCTTTGCAGTGTGTTTTGCGTTGTTTTGCTGACCGCTGGTTCGCCCATTAACGAGTTCGCCTGGCATCGTCTTGAATACTGCTGGGTCTTTCATCTTCACGACCACTTGACAATATAACGCCCTCTTACTTAGGGTCGAAGGAGCTTGTTGTCATACATTGCCTAGAGCATATAATTTTAGGTTTTCCGCTTTATTTTTTCTATGGATGATTAGGTCGCTATATTATAATCATCTGAGCATGTTTCTATAAGATGGAGAGAAGTGTTATGACAGTTTTTGTGTGAACGTGACCGTCCACATCCAATCCTTGTCTTTTTTTCTGTTCGCTACGTGTCTTTTTCTTTCGCTCTTAAATCGCATATTATACGCAAGAGCGGTTAAAGTATTAGAGTTGCACTGGCAGTTACATTCCTTGGTGTCTGCCGTTGTTTGTTTTTTTTATGTCTAGATTGCTGGATACAGCATATTTCTCAATATTTCTTTGTTTTCTTCCTTTACAGTAAAGTGTGTAGGGTAGTAGCCGCTCCTTTATTAATGACGAAATAACGTTTTAATTCTGTCGTATAAAATAAGTTGGTGCATTCAAAGTTTGCTATTTACTTTGGATATTAAGCAGAACCTCTCGTGTTGAGAGTAACAGCTACTGATATTTTAAGTATACCTGGGCTAAGAGTTTCTTCGAACAAAGCTCACGAAAACCCATATTTTGAAAGGAGCCCTAAAGCTCACGTATAAAAGGACAAAGAAAGGGCGCGATATTGAAATTCAAGCAATGAATTTCATAGCAACTCTTGTTGCTCTTGGTTGCATGTGAAAGTATTGCATAGGCACGCATTAGGAAGATAAGAAGACGGTGTTACGTTGGATATATGCCCTTGTAATACTAGAATATTTTCAAAAAATTACAGCATATCCACGGAGTGGATGATGATGAGTGGGCGAAGCTCGGGAGGTTCATCGTAGATCGTGCCGAGTTCCGGATTAATTTAGTTAACGCGCACGCTACGAATCCTTATGGTTTAACTATGCACAAGTGAAATCTCCCACCGGCACTTCATTGCAAATCAAGATCCAGTGTCTATATATATATATATATATATATATATATATATATATATATATATATATATATATGGGTGGCCGGTGAACGGTTCTCCAACGCGAGCAGTCGGTATTTCTCAATCAAGAAACTCGCTAGGAGACGCTGCCTGCGCCAACGTTGTCCCTCGCGGGTGAGGGCGCGTTCTCCTTCTTTGCGAGCTGGTAGAGCGTTCATCTAAGAAAGAGCGTTTCCATAGTCAACGCGCGCCTTTCGCTCTCTCTCTCTCTCACAAGACAGTAGATGGAAGAGTGAGAGAGAGAGAGAGGCACGCGCCGGGAGAGAGAGAGAGAGAGAGAGAGGCACGCGCGGGGAGGCACGCGCCGAGGGCGAGCGCGTGCCTCCTGGCACGCCGGTTACGCCTGACGCCTGACGCAGGACAAGGTCAGAATAAGAGGATCTTCGCCCCTAAAAGATCACAAATGAAATTTTCTTTGACTTGTGGCTAACAAAGCGTATTGCAGGAAGCTTCAGGGCGTGAACATTGTAGTGCAATATTCTCTAATAATTTAATTAAAATATAGCATGCCATATATCATGGAGGGGGTTCATCTGCTTCAATTCACATTTCTCCTCACCATCCATTTTCGGGAAGCCAAATTTCACTTCCGGAGTGCCACCACATATATGCAACGCATATCCTGCACGCTAAGTTAAATTTTGCAGCGCACAGTCGTAAAAAAGAAGTGAATTCCTTACTTCGACAAAAAAGATATCAAAACTTTAAGCCTATATATCCAGAATTTCGTTCTTCCTTTCCAACGGCAGTTAAAACGCAGATTCAGCTGATGCACTCATAGTAATGGAAATAGCTCTAGAATGGTTAATTTTTGGCATTGTGAGATTCATTCAAGCGACTTGATAAATTACTGATGTCACTAGTGAAGAAATTTTTTGTTGCATTACCGCGAAGCAAAGTTGCATAATAATGAAGGGGACCTCTGCATGCGTTATATCATGTATGTTCCGTGCGTTGCAACTTTTTCGCGAGGAGGAGGAGGAGGAATGAACTTTATTTTGAAACAAGCAGGTTTAGGCGGCCGGGCCTAGGGTTCCCACGAGGGGACGTCAAGGGCTTCCTTCGACGCCGCCTCGCGGGCATGCTGGGTCGCCCAGGTTTGTTCGTCGAGGGCGGAGCTCCGCAGAGCCTCACGCAGCCTTGACGAGAGGGTCGTGGTGTTAGTGTGTTTGTCGCGAGCGATCGTGTCATTTTTATTTTGTCGAGCTAAGGCAGTTAAGATTAACTGAGTAAGATTAAATAATTTAGAAAATATGTTAGCACGCAGTGTGGTCGTGCGATATCCAATAAGTAGACTGCGGCCGTGATAAGAACTCATATAAAAATATCTGAATAGCCCTTGCACT
>JABSTT010004950.1:0-19348 GCA_013339685.2 Hyalomma asiaticum
ACCATCTCCCGCTAAGGGAGATGGTGTAATTTTTTTTTGTAACCGAAAGCACGCGCGTGCTGTGCGCTCGCTTTTCTTTGCGTTGTGAGCGCCCAGGCAAAATAGTTGCTCGAAGTGTGTAAAAACGTATTTGTCAATGCGCAATTCTTATAGATGCCATTAGAAGCGCCCGTAAGGTATACCTCGGCGTCGACGTGAACAGTGCAGTGCAAAATTTACCATAAATATCATTTTCCAAGGAGCCAACAGTTGCATGCCAGCAGCCTGTAAGAAATAATTCCCAAACAATCAGTGATTGTAGATGGGTTCATACCTATAGGACTCCAATATACCACCTTTTAGGACTCGAACTCAAGAACATGACTGGAGTCGAACGCAAAATATTTCTTGGATAAGGTGGATTAAAGGACGACAGATTAGAGCTGATAAAGGCACATTAGGGTGAAGACAGATTAAGGTGCATTAATGTAGACTATGACATTAGAGCGGATTGCAGTAGAATAAGAGATGATTAGGGTGGTTTAAGGATTACAGCAGATTAGGGTACTAAGGTGGATTAAAATGGAAGACGCCTTTAATTTATGGCCTAATTAGGCGCAGCCTAGTAGTCCGAGCTCAATTAGGTTTGAATTAGTCTTAACTGAGATCGACCTCGCTTAATTAGGCTGATTAATTAGTCTCGACTAATAAACGAACCTAGTCAGACATGACTTATGCGTATCTTAATTATTCATAACATAATCTTGCATGGTTTCATCAGCCCTACTTAATTAAGCTTGACCTATTTAGTCTGGTCCTACTTACGGTAGACCTTATATAGCTTCCTAAGCATCGCTACTTACCTAGTTTAATTAATGCTAGCCTAATTAGACCTGGTATAGTTTCAAATCAGTTAGGCGTCATTTCATGAGTCTTAGCCTAATTAACCTTGGAATAATGAGCCATAGCTTATTTGGGTTTGACTTCATTAGTTATAATTTAGTTATGCATGGTTTAATTAGTCCAAACTTAAATTCGGCCTAGTCTAAGCTTACTTCCACCAGACTTGATTATATTAGCTTAAGCTTCGCTTAATTTGCTTTCCCTTAATTAGTATTATATCTTAATTATTCTTACGATATCAGTATCAGCTTAATCAGATGTATCCCTTATGTCATAGCCTAATTAAGCTTGAATAAGTTAAAGTTAGCTTAATTAGTCCTGCCTGAGCAAGGCTTCATTTAAACTCAACATAATTATGCTTAGGTTAATTACGCCTTACCTAACTAGTCTTCAAAAGCTTAAATTGCATTTGCTATAGCTTCCCGTGGTCATGCTAGCATTACATAGCCTAGCAGTGTTCTCTGCAGAGTTCCCGTTTCACCAATAGCTTAAAGGGTCCGACAACCAATTTCTAATGTAGTTGTTTTCTTTAATCGAATGGAAAGCTTACTGGTCAGTGTCCAGTCATGCAATGGCAATGTCGTATGCGCAATGTCCGAGACAAGCAGCGCACTGACAAAATAAGCGTTTACAATTCCGAGCCTAAACGTGTGTGATGAACGAAAATGCTTCGGAGGATCTAAAAGATGCAGCGATCACGAGGGCACGCGGTCGAACCAAAGCGCGGAGTGAACAGACGGCCACAAGCACTAGCTGTCAATTGACCTCGAGACCGAGATGTAGGTGGCAGCACCATCACCGCGTGAGCGTGGATAGGTATTCGCCAGCGTGCATTGAAATGTAGACAGTGACACTCTCTTGTGAGTAGTTTGAGGAAGTCGCATGTTATCTAAATAAAGGCATTAATAGCAGTCATACGCTAATACATGTGTCCTTCAATCTCACGTCAGTGCGGTTCTCTCGAATTTCAATGTACACATGTTTACGTTTCTCTCAGAGTGGTTACTTCTAAATGGCACACACGTTTAACAATGTGGAGTTCACTAGGCTGCTTCTGGACTGCTGTAAGGAAGAGTAATTGCAAGTTTTGCTCTGGAACCTGTCTTCAGAGCCTCTCTGCACCATATAGATCTCTTCTTTATACGATAGATACACCTAGGAAAGAAGTACAGTGCTCACGGATTGAAACAGGACATGTAAACATTTAATTAAGCCAATTAAAATGTGCAACTGCTTGTTGCAACCACTTCATGTAGCTGTGAATCTGACCTCTAAAGGTGGTGTTTTTTCTTGTGCAAGTATACGAACCAATATTGCACCGACAGTTCACGAATTGAAGATGTGCATTACTTAGCCCAAACTTTTCCTATTTCAATCCCTGAGTACTGTACATTTTACAACAAATCAGCTTCTCATTATGCACCTTTCGCTCTGTTCACACTATTTCACACGGATGATCTTTTACCAAGCTTTCTTCTCAGATTCCAAATGTGAGGAAAACTTATCAAAATGGTCATTTCAAAACTTGGCTTACTGGTCTGGTCACCCAACTTCTGCCCCAAGGCAGGCTTATATTTGGTCACTTTACGTTCATAGCCACAACTGTGCCACAGCCAGTCCCATAGCCAGGGGGGGTGCCCTAGGGGTTCGGGCTCCTCCCGAAATTTTGGTTGGGGGGTAGCATTAACAACACGGCGCAGTGATACAACAAAAATATTAAGCCAATTAATAACGTAGCATTCAAAAATAGTCACTTAATATGCACACTGCGACTTTTACCAAAATAGAAAATGGAAACAGATGTTTTTCTTGACTAGTCAATGCCTCAGTAAGTGGGCTCCACCCGATAAATATTCGTGGCTAAGGGCCTGGCCACAGCACATGCATTCACTGAACAGGTCAATACTGACACAATTTATAACATATAAGTGCTCATTCACTTATAAGCAGCACGAAGAACCAGTGTATCACAGATAAAAGAAGCCTCCTCCATACTCTTAAAAAGTACAGCATGTAAGATTTGTATGCACCAAGGCACCCCCATTGGGCTTCATGAACAAATGCTGCCTTTACTCTTAGGCAGATCAGCACGGCGTTGGCTGCATACCCATGGAAACATCCACAGGCCGGCACAATGGCCTGCGGAGCACTGAGTGTTAAAATATCGTTCTACCAGCACCAGCAGTAGTTGCAATGCACAGACATGGTTGGTGTTGGCAGGACTGACATCTGATGCTTCCACATGACAGTTTTTACTGTTTTGGTCCAGTGGCAGGTTGTCAACTCACTCCTTTCTGGATACACATTGGCAAGGTGCCGTCATTGCAGAGCCTCGTTCCATTTGACGGCTCCTTACCACCTCCCAGGTTTGAAGCCACAAACGAGGCAACAATGCGGTGCTTAGAAACTGCCTTTGCCAGAATCACTATTCAGGTACCTTCTTTGAGTGCTGGGCCACGATGATGAGGTTCGCAAGAATGGCTGTGACACAAATGATTGATGCGTGTGTGATGAAGAAATTTCTCATTCGCACAAGTAGATCACCGCACTGCTGCAGCCCTGCCGTCTGAAGGGAAGTGGTGCTGGACTCCAACCTCAGTTGACGTAGGCATAGGGGTATTGGAAGGTCACAGGCCAATACTGTTCCTATAGCTAGGTCGTGGAGCCTGTCAGACAGTATTCAGGCTGAAACCATTCAGTGCATCCTTGCTCATTGCACCTTTTGCCTCTTGGCCATTGGTTCAGTTGCTGGGTTTCCTGCAGTCTCGGATGCTCCCGTTACCTCTGGCTGACACCCGTCAACTCTGATTGCACGCTGGTTCCTTGCTGCAGCAACAGCTTCCTTGAATGACACCATCAGCCCAAACGCATCAATATGATGCTGCACATGGTTTACCTCGTCTGTAAGGCTTTTCAAGGTTTCGAGGTATACGGGACTGTTTGCGTTCATGGCATGCAGACGTCGCAGACTGGCCTCTAGGCTTCGATAGACACCTTCCCTTGCCTGCACAAGAAAGTGGCAAAAAAGAAAATTATTCCCTTTGTAGTTTGCGCCAAGACGGACGGTACATCTCATTCTGCTGTTGCACAAATGCTAGGAAAGGATCAAGGAGAAAGGCCAAGGTGACTGAGAAGCTTATTTTAAGGCGAAGCACTCGGTGGTTCTGTTTTCTATATTCCTGCTTCAGCAGTGCTGCCAATTAGCAACCCCAATTTTTCCTCAGCTCAAATAAAGGAGTTACCCATGTAGTTTCTCCAGACACTTTTAGCACACTCAGTTGTTCAGCATGTCAGTATGGTTTCTGTCATGTTACATGTATGTGTTGTACAGAAAGACAGGAGAATTTTTCTTAGGCCAAAGTGATTCACAAAATAGCTCCAAAACATTGAAAGACCAGTGAATTTACTACAATCAAGCTGAAACGATCTTGGAGTGCAAGTCATCCCACCACAACAGCCTCCCCGTTTGAGATTTCAATGGAGTGGCGTGTCAGCGGTAGGTCTGCAAAAACCACAAAGTGTGCAGATTATCTAGAACCTTATTTTAGAAAAGGTCGCTCCTGCACCACAGCTACAATCTGGCACTGTCAAAAGCAGTACTGTTACAATATGACCTACAAATTTTTCTTGCTTAGCTTGTAAAGACATAGCTTATGCATTTAGAGTGTTAACAGTGACGCATGTGCAGCCAATTTTTTTATTTTATCGTACCAGCACTCGCCCAAGCAAGTTGCTATGGGAACTTTACAATTAATTGGACTCTGTCAAAAGTTGCTTTGCCTGTGGGATGGCTCTGAGATAAATTAGCATTCATAGTATACGACAAATGCTGGACCATGCACAGTGTCAGGTAATGCGTCCAACTTCTCTCAAGCTCTACCTGTGGTACTGCTTTTTTGATGTGAGCCACAACCACATGGATCATGAAGCCAAGATAAGTATAGTGCCGGGCAGTTTGTAATTATTTAGAAATTACAATATAAGGAGAAATTATTAAATGCGGTTAAAGCTCGAAATAACGAAGTCAGTAAAACTGGCAATTCACCTTGTTATATTGAAACATTGTTAAGTGGTCCTCTTCCTACGCCGAGGTAAAAAATTCGTGTACCAGAAGCTGTTACGTGCCAGTTTGCAAGGAACGCGAAGCTGGAAGAAATTTTTTATAGTGCTGCTGTAGTAGCAGAGTTACAGGCATTTGGCGATCGACAAAGCAGGCATTGCTTGTCTCTCACTCCCCTCCCCTCCACCCACCCCAGCCTATCTCCTCGTCATTTAGTGCCAAGTGCCAGCTAGATATTAAGAACATAATGTTCGGCGTGGCGGACCGGCAAGGACATGCTTGCCTCATGGTGTGTTTTTTGAAATGTCATGTGTCACTATGAGTGACATCACAGTGGATGTACGCGTACCACTTCATAGTGTAATCCTATGCACACATCACAGTGCGTGCAAGGTTACTGGGCATCACACATCATCCACCTGGCTTCCTCCCACAGCTTTAAAGGGACCCTGAAACGGTTTTGACGATTTTGTGCAAACATGGTGATCCGGCAGAGCGAGTCATTAGGATCATTAGAGGACAGATTTCAGCGCTCTGCGTAAAGTGTGTAATTTACAATATGGTTTTGAACACGCGCATTGCAAAAGATCGCAGTGGCCCACCAAAAAAGGTTTTCAAACGCCCCCGCCATCGAACGCAGGAGTAAAGCAAGGTGCTGATTGGCCCCCAACCGGTGACATGCACATAACTTTCCCAACCTAACTGTGAACAACGTGCTCCTTCGTTTCAGCCAGCGGTATCGTTGCAGCATCTGGCGGCGTACACACGAGTCGCCGGCGCTCTATTACAGAGGCTAGCACTGCCAAGGCCGGCGACCTCAGTAAAGATATCGCGGCGCTATGTTGTTACGGAGGGCTCGGCACAGTGGCTGACGCGGGAGGCGCAGTCGTCGCTGGCGCGCACTACACAGCTGATTGAGTTGAGGAGGAACAGCCGTGGTAAGGAGGAAGGCGGCAGAAATAAGCCCCCAGCTGCTTTAGCGTATGGTGCTTCGCTTTATTTATGGTGTGAATGATTTCACAATTGTGTTGCCTAATCAGTGAGGCAATGTCAAAAAAACGTTTCAGGGACCCTTTAAGCATGGCACATGCTGAGCGAAGGGCAAGTGATGCTCAGCTTCATATTTCTGCTTTCCTCACAGTGTGTAGAAATACAGTCGAACCCGGGTATATCGAACTCGCCAAAAAACGTTTATTAGTTCGATATATGGCATAATTCGATATAGGCCCGCTATAGGATTTGATGACTCAAAGGCACATACCAATAAGAAAAGTACTTTATTAGTATGGTGGCTTACTTGCGTGCCCTACTTTGGAACGAAATAGTCCTGGATTTTCTTCTGTTTCAACGACCATGCTGCCTGCGACAGCACGCACGCCTCCATATTGTCCAACGAGATGGAGCAGCTGAGGCCGCAACCTTCCATATTCACGCAATAGCGCCGGACCAACGCAAATGCACTAATCACTTCGGAGGATGTAGGCAACGGGCCGTCGTCAATTTCCTTATTGCTGTCGCTTTGGCTCGTGGTCGGCACGACGTCTGCAACGTAGTCCTCATCTTGTAGCTGGCCCATGATGGCGACATTGTCCGCACTGACGAACTCGTCGAATGTCGATCTGTCGATAGCACCCAGCCGCTTCGTAAACGGCCTCTTCGACATCTTCGTACACAGCAGTGCGCACACGTCGGGCGCCACGGGCACCTGGCCTTTTCTCTGACTTGGCCCTGATGTCTCCCTTGTTCTTCAGGATAGTACTCAAGGTGCTCCTTGGAATCTTGTACGCGGCGGCGACGTCGGACTTCTTCTCACCACGCTCGACTTGATTTATGATTTCGAGTTTCACGGCGAACGGCAAATTCTGCCTCTTTGCACAAGCCATGATGACAGCGTGCCAAGGAAGTTCACAGAGCGCCTACAGGCAACACCACCAGCATGGACCACGCTGAATGAGGACTCGAGGAAAAGAGGCAGCAGCAGGCACACAAGCATAAAGAAAGAAAAAATGGCGCTCACTTGTACCGCCTCCGCGCCTCGGAGAAAGCACGACGGCCTCTGATTGGCTGTAAGTGCTGCGAGCAGGCCAGGATCATTTTCTGCAAGGGGGTGTTCGTCCGTGCACAGCCGGGTCTAAACCATTTTTTCTAGGGTGGCGCCGGCAGTTTTCCCTGCCAGCGCGAGGGAAAGCCAACTTGCTGGGACACTTTTGAGGCACATGGAGTTTGATATATCGGTTGTTGTTGCTATTTTTGTTCGATGTAACAGTAACTTTTGCTATATATTCTCAATGTAAATTTACCATGTTTAGAAACTGTTCGATATATGGGATAATTTGATATAAACGGGTTCGATATAGTCGGGCTCGACTGTATAAATCTTATCTGACACAGCCGTGAGAAGTGCAGTGTAATGTGTGCACAGTGCTTCTTAGCTCTACAAGGCACGGCTTATTGAAGAGCCCTTTAGATAGCAATTTCGCCTTCTACGCGAAATCTAGTCAGGGAAGGATATTTTTACATGAAAATTGCCCCAGCACTGTTCGTACAATAGGTCAGTATGAAAAGCTCTAACTTGATGACATTCAAAAAATGAAATGCTGAACAGGAAAACCAACAACTGTCACTTGATGCTGCACCTGCAAAATTGACAAAGTCCTTGTCATAGCATGCGTATGTTACGCATGAAGCCCGAAGAAGCACAGGTATAATGCACTGTCATAGTAAGCGATAAGAGAAGCCATTGCAGCCATTCGATCGTCACAACTTGTCATCCAACCATGGGTGTGGCTCTAGTCAAGGAGGCAAATGCGGGTGTTATGACCACTGAACCACCTGCCCTCTAGCTAGTTTGGTGAATGCACAACATGGAGAACAGTGTCACGCCACAAAAACAAAGAAATCAGGCAGCTTGCGATTCATAGACGATCTCTGAAAATCTGGTGCATCACGTTGTAGGAAGTTGGCCAGCATACATGAGGCAAACTTGACACACACTTTAAAACTAATTGCACCCTTTGAGATCTTTTTCTGTCACACAAAAAATGACATCTCACTTGTCGAATTTTGCTTGTCGAAGGTTCTGCGCTTGCTGCTTTCCTACCAAGAACAGCATGTCTTGCTAAGAGAATGCACAGTGTTAGTGAATTGCAGGTACTGGACATGCATCGTTAAAGGAACCTTGTCGATCGTGCATGTGACAGGCATGCAAGATGGAGTACAATCATTGTTACGTGACAGAAGCATGCCCCACAAAATCCACAGCCTCAGAAAATACACAGCCTCTAACAGTACACAAGAGTAACATCCTAAGTAGGCGTGTGCGAATATTCGAAATTTCAAATAATTCGATTCAATTCGCACTGAACCTTTACTATTCGAACTATTAGAAGTTGGTAATTAAGGGAAAAAATGCGCTGTGTCTCGTGACAGGTGGCCCATTCCCGCAAGTAGTGTGCTTCGCCGCATGGCACCCGTGCACTGCGGCGAAGTTATTACTTGCGTACTGTGGGAAAGCTAACACTCCTGTACTGCGGTGAAGTTACCACCCGCGCACTGCAGCAAAGCTAACACTTCCGCACTGCAGCGAAGCTAACACCACGTGTACTGCGGCGAAGTTAGCTCATCTTTATGTTGCACAGTTCTGTTGGACTATTCTTCAGGACTTTGGAATTGCACTGTGGGAATGTATTAGTCACGCATAAATTCTTTGCCCATGTTTAACAGCACATTTCTGCAAAGTATTATTCAAAAGCTATTCTGAAGTTATTCGAAAAATATTCGATTCGCGCTTGAACATAAATATTCAAATTCGCTTCGCACTCAAAATTTTGCTGTTCACACAGCTCTAATTTTATGACATTACTTGGCAAGTCTTTTCTGGTGTGAAAATTTTAACGCGAAAGAAAAGCAGAGGGGATCTTCTTACCAGAGCAAGCTGGGCTTCGTCAGGCTCTTGCAGCCCTGGTGACACCAGAGATGGCGGTGGCGTCAACGGCCGAGGGGTGCTTGGGCCACCAGATTGGTTGTTATCCTCATCTGAAAACTCTCGCTGTTCATTGAACGGCTCAAGTGATTCTGTCGGGGAGCACTTTTCACCGAGAGCCAGCTTGGACAGTTGGCGTTCATCCTCCGCAACAAGTTGGGGAGCATCGGGAAACAGTCCTCCAAACTCATCGTGTATGAGAGCTTGGTGCTTACAGAAGGCGCCTCGCTTTCCAGATGAGCATGTGCACATACCGGCAATGGGCGCAACCTCATAGTTTAGGCCAGAGTGCGAGGCACTTTGCACAATATACAGCCCATCAGCCATTACTCGGATACTATCGGCAGCGCCGTCCGGCATCTTGGACAGCAGCCGTTGGTGCGGCAGCTCCTGACTGGCAACACGGCCACGAGCATGGTAGAGGATGAGGCTCTCAAAATAATTCTCCCAGACTGTAGCCACCGCATCCACAAATGCCGTGGCATTGGAAGCCTTCAGCTTGTTGATAATTATGTCCTTTAGTACACGTATGGTGGCCTCAGTGAAGTTCATGTAGTGGCTCTGCATGGCAATGTCGGAATGATAGAGGAGAACCCACTCCTGCTTCCTCACTAAGAGGGCCTTCACTCTTGCGACAGAGGCCTCGTGTGACAAGGCACACAGCTCGGTTGTGGCAGCTTTCAGCTTATTGGCCGTGTCAGCATACATGACCTGCAGACAGTTAATGTGTCAACGATGAGAGATCTTCCCAAAAAGGATTTGTTCCTCCCACCAATGCTGCAATGCAGGGAGCCGCCCCTCTAAGCCAGTGCTTGGCATGCAAGCAGTGCATGGGCAGTCCAGTTTCACAAGCACGCCACATGGTTCCCTTGTCGCTCATGCTCCGCTGCAAAGCCATGGTTTTGATACTGGTGCCTCGGACCTGAAGGGGAGCCATGATAGCCACTGTCGAGACCGTGGGTTAGGTTCATGGTGCAAGCAAAAAAGGGAACCAGCATAGCACGCCTGTACAACTGAACTCTGCCAATGCCCTGCTTGTGCAGCAACATGAGCTGGCCATCTTTATTCTTTTCTTCCTCAGCCAGAATCAAGGTGCTGCCTTAGAATGCTGACCTTATTGTCACGGCATCACGGCATACATGGGCACAGCAGGGTAGAGTTGAACCCTGATATAACAAAGTAAGTTAAGGGGGGACATGGTTTTTAGAGATAACATAGGTTATTTCTCAGCCGAATTAGATGAAACTGCACAGCTTTGTTCAGTTCTTTTAGCTTTATTTAACTATCCAGTTATATTTTACGCATATCAATTATTTCCAGAGATAATTAGTAATCTCATTCTATTGTTTGCCGAAACAATGAACAATTACTTATGCAACATAACATTATTATAAACCAATATATGGATACTAGAAGGCCTAAGGAGAGCAACGCTGCAAGCTGATTGGAAATTGAACAACTACTTCTCAATTTACAGTACTAATGAGTTCATGGTCTACACCTAGCCAAAAACATGATAACTTTAAAATTAAAATTAAAAAACATTTTGAACTGTGGATTGAAAAATCTCCTTGCAGCGTTGCTTTCTATGCATATTTAGCTACGTTGTGCAAAAGGAATTGTAGCTCTAGCTTTCCTAGATCGACTTTTACAGAAGAGGCAAACAAGCGAAGCGGCCAAAATCAATTTAGCAACAATTTGCGCTAAGACACACCTCATACTGGTGTTACAAATTAATGTTACGGCAAAAATAATGAGCATAGAAGCTAGAAACTTCGCAAATTTGTGCAAAAATAGATAGAGATTCCGAAAATGTCAGCTTCAAAGAGTCGATTTTTTTGCAATTTTCGGCCTTCTAAGACCAGTGTCCCCCTTAAATTGGCAATTCGCTTCGCTATGCAGGAACACTGTTAAATTAAAATTCTGCCTTTTGTGCAAGTACAGCCGCTGATGGATTCTTTTCACACAGAAATGCCGCAGGAATGTTTGATTAATTAGGCAGTACAATAACAAAAGTAATTCAGTGATCTTTAGTTTTTTTGTTATTGAACCAGAGATACGAAGATATGATGACTACAGCTTGATAATGCACTATTGAAGCCCTCATCAGGGCAGCCATATGTCAAGCATAAAGCAGAAAGATATGCAGGTGCAACTAACTGCGGCTATCAGTTAGAAACAAACCTGTCATGCCCATTCCATCCCCATGGCCGCTTAACAAAAGCTGTTGCTTCCTAGACAGAGAGGACGACACCAATGCTCTGGTCAGACAGCAGCTCGTTCTTCTTTAAAACTTTAAACTCTTAACACGCCAGACACCTTAAATGAAATATTGACCACGTGAGCTTAGCTACACATGCACACACACTGACAGTACAGGCAGTAGTACCTGTCCAGGAACACAGCTCGGAATATTTGAAGGAGCGCTTCTTGGTTCAAACTGTATTGAAACAAATTTCTGGTCCTCTGGAATTTCAATGATTGATGTTTCACTGTATTTACATATGTATGTTTTGGCTAATTGCTGTCTTCTGCAAGAAAACAAAGAATTATGGTAAGTTAATCGACTTTAAACAACCTCCTCAGCTGGCTTTATTTAGAAGTGGCTATATCTGACACCTGCATACTACGTATATGTGTCTAGGTACGCTCAGACGGTTGAAATAATGTCCTACAAATGCAGTTGTAAACCACGTTTCTCCCGCTCAGAAGACCCTGAAGTGCTCTCAATTCTTTACCGCAGCGCTGTGACCGGCATCATGGGGACTATAGTTCCCATGGGTCCTGAAGCTTCTACACTGTCCACCTAACATCATTCACAACAGCATGTGCTAAAGTTACTTGGCACCTGTAGTGTCTTGTTTGCATCTTTGACATAATTTCTCTAGCATGGATCGACAGCAGACTGCACACTGTTGCCAGGTAATGGCCAGTTACAGTGAGGCTGTCTATGCCTCACATATGCTGTCACAAGTAGTAGTAGTAGTAGTAGTAGTAGTAGTAGTAGTAGTAGTCAGCATTTGCTGATATACCACTGGCTGAGCTGGGAAGTCATGTGGTATTGCTCTGACCAATCAGGTGTAAATGTGCACTTCAATATTCACATATGCGAATGAAATATGTGTCTTAGGTTTTCCACCAAAATAAGAAGGGAAGTACTAAAAAACAGAAAGAAAGATGGAAAGAAATTTTGTTCCTGGTACTGGGATTTGAACTTGGGCACCTGCACTCCGAAGCGCTCTGTCCTCTTGTGTCGGTCTACTTGGCCGTTTCTCTTGTTCCATAATGCGCTATACCAGTTCAACTACAACGAACCAACTCGCCCAATCTTCGACACTTGCGACTCTGAAGGCAATTTTCTTAACCACAAGACTACACATCCACGACTGTGTGATATGGACATGTGAGCCCTACGAGTGCTTCAGACTTTCTGTAGAAGAAAACAAAGAAACACAGTAAGAAAGAAACAAAATTTGCTTCTGGTGCTGGGTTTTGAACCATAGGCCCCACCCTTCGGAAGCAAGTGTCTCAACCACTAGACTAACAACTAAAGCTTGTGAGACGTTTGAAACACATGAATGCCTACAGCTTCGCTGTGTTACCATCTTCACAGAGTGGGTGGGCGGGCAATCTTTCTTTTCTTTTTTTCACCTAACTAAAGACAATGTCGCACAACTGCATATCATACAGCGACAACTGAACTTCCCAGAACTTGCCTTGTGGAAGGCAGATATCATTCGATGCCTCTGGTCCTTCTCCACATGGTTATTTGCTGTCAGCCAGTGCCACTCATCCTGGACTGCATGAAAGTGGCACAAGAGCTGTCTCGCTGCCGGCCACGTCCGCAGTAATGCAGCCTTCATTGCGTTTGAACTACTCGTCATGACAACCTGCAGTGCCTGGGAAACAATGGAGCATTAATAAGCAAGATGCATGATACAGTGAGCACATAGAAGCTTATGGATATTAGTGCAACCTACAATATCCCCTTCGGGCGCAAATAATTACATACAACCTGTAAATGTGTGAAGCTTACATAACTTTGTCCCAAGGCATCAGCATTCTGTTGCAAGAGCAAGAAAGCAGTAATGCAATCTGTGCACTTTGAGTAATTTATTGCAATTAGAGTGTATTAAATACGTACTTCTTTTGAAGTCGGTCACATTCTATTTTGGCGTATAATAGTTTGGTACAGTCAAACATTGTTACAAGAGACACTGAAGAGACCATAAAAACATCTCCCTTTTAAACAAAAATTCCCAAAACACTGCAGGGCTAGACCAGGTCTCCTTATTATGCATCATCATCATCATCAAAGTGTGCTGAAGTGCATCTACAAAAAAAATAGCTTAGGGTGGCCTAGTAAGTCATCTGTATTAGGTTGTTCGTTAGTGAATGTGCATTGCATTCGCTTATTTCCCAACTGCTCGAGCTTAAGCACTTCACTCTTCACTTGCTTACGATATTTTTTAGGTACTTCTTGGTGTTCATCCGATTCAGCAGCCTACTCTTAATTCTGCCTTGCAATGTCCCCATTGTCATCCTCCTTTTCTAGTTCACCTTCAAGGGGACATGTATAATGAGGACTGCATTGTCTAAAAGCTTTTTTGAACAAACGACGTGAACCTGCCTGTGTTGTATTTCTTCTAAATACGAACGATTCACTCTAGGGGGATAAAAAAGTTGCCCACAGTAACATAGGCGCCTCTTAAAAATACCTTATGTCTCTTGTACACCTTTTCGAACATAACAAAACCAACCAAAGTATACCTTCAAATGTCTTTATAATCTGGTGCCTCTTGCGATGCGGTTCTGCTATATATGTATTACCACAATGTAAGCAACCACCTACTACTACCACCTACTACCTGCATAAGAGTGACATGCTGGCACCCATCAGAGTGGCATGCTCTGTGGTTTCAATACGAAAGCATTAACACAATTTCTATTGGTGAGCTTATTTCTCTACGAAGTTTCAGTTTGTAACGATTTCTTACACTATACTAGAGAGATAGGGGATGTAATCATGGAGTGGCCCACACAGCTTTCCATACTGGTTACATCACTTACAAATGTGCATTAGAGAAAAATTTTTTTAAAAAATTCAGAGCATATCCACGGAGTGAATGATGATGAGTGGGAGAAGCTCCGGAGGTCCATCGTAGATCGTGCCCAGTTCCGAATTAATTTAGTTAACGCGCACGCTACGAATCCTTATGGTTCAACTACGCACAAGTGAAATCTCCCACCGGCGGCACTTAATTTCAAGTCAAGATCCAGTTCCTATATATATATATATATATATATATATATATATATTATATATATATATATATATATATATATATATATATATATATATATATATATATATATATATATATATATAGGTGGCCGGTGAACGGTTCTCCAGTGCGAGCAGTCGGTATTTTTCAATCAAGAAACTCGCTAGTAGACGCTGCCTGCGTCAAGCTTGTCTCTCGCGGGTGAGGGCACGTTCTCCTTTGCGAGCTGGTAGCGCGTGCATCGAAGAAAGAGCGTTTCCATAGTCAACGCGCGCCTTTCGCTCTCACTGTCTCTCTCTCACAAGACAGCAGATGGAAGAGTGAGAGAGCTCGCGCGCCGGGAGGCACGCGCCGAGGGAAGAGGACTGGGAGGAAGCCCTGAGAAGCGGCGACCTTTCGGTTCAACTTCGGGCTGTCCAGAGAGCCTGCGAGAGGGCGGAGGGCCACGGTCTTCCTGTCCCTGCGTGGGAGCGGCCCGCAACTGCTACAGGATCCCCCTAGAAGGGGAAGCCCAACTGCAGTTTCTCAGGACCAAAATAAAGTTCTGTGCCTGCCTGCCTGCCTGCTGACTAGCTCAGCTTACGGCTCGAGCTCACCGCTTTCTTCCCCTTCGCGCGGGCGATGGCGTCCGCATGCCTCTCTTAAGCGGCCAGACATAAAAAAAAGCACGTGAAAAATACATACCTCATAGAGCTCTAAATTTGATGTTCTTCGGTAATTTTTTTTTTGCTGAGCAAGAAATGTAGCCTTCAAAAGTGAAAGGGGGCGCCGACCAGATGTAAAAAAGTAACTTTAAAAGAAAATAGACGTTTCGGCTCCCGTACGTGGGCGTTGTTCACACTGATGCAATAGCAGAATGGGGGTGGGGGTCATGGTTAATGAGGTGTTGCAAAAAGCGTGTATAAATGGAATGAAGCGTGCCGCCATTGCGGTTCAGCACGATATCAGCAGTTTGGATAAGTAGTGACTCGAGATGATGAGCAAGGATAAGAAAGGATGTTTATTTGATAATAAATATATGCGGATTACAAACACTTGTCGGATCGGTACCCAAAGGAGGGTTGGAGGACCGAAAAAAATACATAATAAATCCTAGCACAGCAAGTAATAGAAAAAAAGGAAAAAAAAACAACTGTAGTAATTTTGCAGAATGTGAAAATATCTCAACGTTGATTTCTTCAGCAACAGACATTAATTAAGTGATACAAGAACTAACATACATGATGGCGTCGAAGAACGCAGGTAGGGGGTACGAACAGATACAAAAATAAGATGCAGTGATATGTTCAGGAAAATATGCAGTCTGCAAAAAGTATGATGAAGTCGTGAGAGGGGGGGGGGGGGGGGAGATTTCTCTCAGTCGCTAGCACATGCGCTCTGGCGCAATCAGTGTCGCACGCATTGCTTCAGAGTGTGTGGCAAGAGCATCGGAAACACTTTCTCTTTTTCACATCTTTTCTTCTAAAGTTATTTTTTGACATTTGGTGTGCGTCTTCTTTCACCTATAAACATGAATACTCCCGACCAAACGAATTTTCGTCGAACCCTTGATTTCAAGCACTATAATAGCACTAAGTGCTCGCGCCATAATATGACACAAAAGTTATGACATCAAGTATTCAGAAGAAGCCCTCAGAGGATGCTAGCCTATACACATCAGGTATTCAAAAGGATCCCTCAGAAGATGCTAGCCTATACACATCAGGGCAATGGGTACGGGCGAGGACGTCCATAGCTGAACCAGATCCTGTCACAACTAGTTTATTTTTGCTAAGCATGTTCCAGAAATGGACGCCGTAGCTGTTGTTTACTGCTCTCAGCACGGGCGATGCCATTTTGGGGCTAAACAACCTCTCCCACTTTTCCCATGGGACAACGACAGAACGACGACTCATTAACGAAGTTGAGGCGGTGAGAAAAATTCGGCGTCAAGAGCAAGCGGTGTTATCAAGTCGGGACCGCACGACGTCCACGCCTGAGGATTGTAGACACGCGCGCACTCATCGACAATGGCTTTAAGGAAGGGGTGATGCTTGTCGAAGAATAGTATAGCGTTGCTAAAAACACCGCGAGGAATTGACGACTGGAAGAATACGCTATTGCTTATTCCTTCAGTGACTTCATTAAAATCACGTCGGTGTCCAAATAAACGCCACCGTGCTTCCAAAGCACGACGTAGCGGAGAAAATCACTCAAATGTTGCACAACGTATGGGCTTTGATGTAGCGCCCCTCCTTTGGCATGTAACGGAGCCAGCGGAGTCCCTGCGAGCTCTGCAGTGGCGTTCAGTTGCGAGGATCGAAAATTCGTAATTTCGAAAGGCAGGCGATGATATGGACACTCAGTGGAGGTGATATTTCCAGTAGAAAGCAGATGCACGATGTGGTCGCTGTTGTGCCTGCAAGCTGTCTCAATGCTGCAGGCTTGTCTTGCGTTGAGGTCTCGCTTTATGGGATGTTCGAGGAACCATATATAACCTTGGCTCTGATTCATGGATTCTGCAAGAGAATAGGAATACCGCAAACACAAGTTACTGCTATATTGTTACAAAGTGAGTACCATAAAGAAAAAAAAAAGCGCTTTCGGGTCCCTAATACTTTCAAGCCTCAATTCATTTCAGAGCGCAGATGGGATCTTCAGAAAGCGGTGAGGGCTTCTTGCTGTATTAGTAGACAAAACTGGCTTTATTTCGGTATCGCTAGTTATTGAAGAGAGACAGATGCAAGGGAAATCCCCAATAAGGCTAACTGTACTATGTGAAAATTGGTCGGAAGTAGACTGACAGTGAGATAGACAATGAGACGTACACATAGGGATTGTAATAATAGCGACTAAAGCCTATAGAGCACCCAAAAGCTTGTGCGTAAAGTACTACGCACTGAAAACTTGACCGTGATTCGCTTCGCGCGAGATACAACTCGCGATCGCGCTATGTTGCACATGCTGCACACGTTGTCACACATTGACAGATCGATTGCAGACATCATCATGAAAAGAATAGCATTCAAATGTTTCTGACAGGAATATCAGTGACGTTATCCAACAATATACCACCTAATATGGTGGCCAAAACTATGAAAGCTAGAAAGCAGAATTCTAAGTACATGCTACAAGCAGTCTTTACGCATTCGTGCCCTACCAGCACCACACCCAACGAGTGAACCTAAGCACAGCTTTGGTTTTTAAATCAACTACTCCGTCTGATGTGTCGCATTAATAACGGCTTGTGAGGCTGGACTCTCTAAACCCACGGTATGATCATTAGACTCTGTAGTGGAGGTACCCGGAAATAGTGACCACCTTTAGTTCTTCAACGTGTACCAACACCCCAAAGAACACGGGCGCCTACCACTTCGCGTTCTTCAAAATACGAACGCCACGGCCGAAATCGCACCCGCATTTTTTGGATCGGTAGCCAAGCAGCGCAGCCACCGCACCACCTCAGCGGACACAGCTTAACGCATATGGTTTGTTGTGCCTATGGATTTGATCTGTGTCCATCACACAGACACACAGGCAAGCGCGATGTAACGACGTACAATTACCTAACGCGTGGTTAAGGCCGTAAAATTATGGCACTGCACCATCAGTTGTGACGGTCAAGTTGTCTAAGACCAGTGGTGTCGGTGCTCCGCCACGGTGGTGTAGTGGCTATGGTACTCGGCTGCTGATCCGAGGGTCGCGGGATCGAATCCCGGCTGCAGCGGCTGCATTTCGATGGAGGCGAAATGTCGAGGCCCGTGTGCTGTACGATATCAGTGCACGTTAAAGAACACCAGGTGGTCGTAATTTCCGGAGACCTCCACTACGGCATCTCTCATAATCACAGCTGGTTTTGGGACGTTAAACCCCACATAACAACAACAACTTCTCTAAGACCAACTGAACTTGCTCGTGTGGGCTGTCCGCTAATTAGCAATGTAGTCCCGCCGCGCTGGTCTATGGGCTTTGGCACTCTGCTGCTGCTCCGAAGTTCGCGGGATCGAATACCACCGCGGCGGCTGCATTTCAATGGAGGCGGATGCCGAGGCCGGTGCCGCGCGCGATTTCAGTTCGGGTTAAAGAACCCCACATGATCGAAATTTTCGGAGCCCTTCGCAACGGTGTCTCTCATATCGTATCGTGGCTTTGGGACATAAAACCTCAGAAATGAATATAACAGTGTAATAAAAATTACACAGGTATCACAATGTTCAGCATCCTTTGTCTGGCTTTGCAACCCCGCAGGAAGCTTCATCAAATGTCGTCTTGTGACGTGCACATAAGCGCCTGTAGCGTTTATTCTTTTCGCCGAAAACTCTGACGCGGGCGCTAACGCAGTACCGTGGGCTACCCTTTAGCGCCAGAGTGCTGTCGACGTGCCTGGTAGGCTTACGTAACGCACACGACGGCTCAGTTTACAGAGGGACTTGATGTTATTGGTAACGCTTTGCTCAAAGCCCATACAATGAGAATATGTAGCGTCTTGCTCATTTGTTCGCATGCATATCCCCTAGACTACGCCGCAACACCGTCTTAAAGCTTAAGCGCTAACTGGTGGACAATTAAGGCTAACTAAACAGGGTGGATCCAGTGTTTCCGTATAGCAGTATGTATCGATGACGCTGAGGATATCATGTGCACACCCTCGCGTCCCTCGATGTGCAGTGTGCGCCGCGTATGATCACACGTTGAGCGAAAGTCAATTGCACATGTGGTAATGCACTGAGAATGCATTAATTCAAGCATCTGTGTCGAGAATGTCAGCTTAATGCGAACACGTATACGCTATCCTTGGGCTCCCATTACATGCGCGGACTTCTTGAGCAAACATGTATGTTCCAGAAGTTGATTTATGTATAGCTTAATGTACTTACCAAATAGCACAGCACACCTTCCTTTCTAGTTTACATAGGTGCCAGCTTGTGTATAATAAACATAAAATTGAGATACGGGGCACCCCAAGTCATGCCGTGTGCTTGCGATGAAGCGCACATTACGAACCGCACACCAAATTTACGTTCACTACAAACGCCAAGAAGCAGGGAGACTCGCTAATGCATTACACCGGAAAGTAAGCAAGATTGCCGCAGCCTATTCGAGGGTCTTGTCGATCGTTGCAGCTGATAGTGTTGTCTCATTAGGGCTGTTTTTTACACT